>JASCZW010008299.1:0-52601 GCA_034211315.2 Aedes japonicus | reverse complement strand
GTGTGTAGAAGGTATGTGTGTAGGTATGTTATACAAAAAAACCAGAGGTAGTATGCGTGCGTAGTGCGGCAAGGTATAAAGGTACGTGTGTGTGTGTGTGTAAAGTGTAGTGTGTGCGTGCGGCATGTGCGCGTGCAGCAGTGCGGCAGCAGGTAGTGTGTAGTGCGGCGTGTAGTGCAGTGTGCAGCATGCTATGCCACAATGTGTTTTTTTTTTTTTTTTTAAAAAAAAAAAAAAAAGAAAAAAAAAAAAAAAAAGAAAAAAAAAAAAAAAAAAATGCAAAACGAAAAAAAAAAAAAAAAAAAAAAAAAAAAGAAAAAAAAAAAAAAAAAAAAAAAAAAAAAAAAAAAAAAAAAAAAAAAAAAAAAAAAAAAAAAAAAAAAAAAGTGTGTGTATGTGTGTGTGTGTGTGGTGTGTGTGTATATGTATATATGTGTGTATATATTTGTAGGTGTGTATAGGCAGGTGTGCATGAGTGTAGGCAGGTGCTCCTCCCTTCTCTCTCCTCGTAGTGTTGCGTGTGTGTGTGTGTGTGTGTGTGGGGGGCTTCCCTTCTCCCCCCCGCCTCCCCCCCCCCCCCCTTCCTTCCTCGTGTGTGTGTGTGTGTGTGTGCGTGCGTGTGTGCGTGGCGTGCGTGCGTGCGTGTGCGTGTGTGCGTGTGTGTGTGTGTGTGCGTGTGTGTGTGTGCCCCCCCTCCTCCCTCCTTTCTTTCTTCTTTCTTTCTTCTTTCAATAAAAAAAAAAAGTGTGTGCAAACGGCGTGTGTAGTGTGCGTGCGCGTGCTGCGTGTGCGCGCGTGCGGTGCGCGGCGTAGTGCGTTGTTCCAGGGTGTGGCGCGTGCGTGGCGCTTCCCTTCCCCCCCCCCCCCCCAGGTGCAGGCAGGAACCGCAGGCAGTGTGTGTGGTGCGTGTGTGTAGTGTTAAAAAATGTGTGTGTGTGTGTGTGTGTGTGTGTGTGTAGTGTGTGTGTGTGCTTTTTTTTTTTTTTTTGTCGAGAGGATTCTAGTCCGGGAGCTGGGAGGCCACAAAGTTTTGTCCAGAAAGTCGGTTAAATTGTCCCGACACCAGGCTTGAACCACATTTGCCGTATGGGCTGGTGCACCGTCCCGCTGGAACACGTAGTGCTCATCGCCGTAGAGGCTTCGGAGACTGGGGCAACAACCTTTTCCAAAACCTCAGTTTTGTAGTACGCCGCGTTGATTTTGACGTTTTTTCAATAAACACCAAGGGTAGCTTACCACGTTTGCATACCGCCCCCAAACCATCACCGACGCGGCACTTTGGAACCGAGGGATGTTTATATTGGATTCAGGAATGCTGTCCCTCGATGGCGCCCACACCCGGTCATTTTGCACATCAGTGCGGCTGCTGCAGCACGAACAGTTTCTCGTCCGAAAAACAAACTCCTGACCAGCGTGCCGAGAGAGGATCCTCTTAGCTCGATCCAACCGCTTTTGCTGGTAGCCTCCGGAAACGCCATGGACCTTACGTTTTTGTAAGGCCTGAAACCAAGGTCCTTGGTGAGTATGGTGAGCGGTTCCAATGGAAACGTTGAGATCTGCAGCCGTTTTCCGGATTGAGCGGTTCTTTTTGCGCCGAATTCGCTCCTCACGATCTTGATGACCCGTGGCGTCCTCGCTGAACGCGGCCGACCGGATCTCGCACGGTCATTGGTCGAGGACGTCTCCCGGTATCGCCTGATGGTCGTGTAGACAAAGTTCCGCTTGACCCCATGCGATTTCAGCAGCCGGAATATATCGCCGGGTCGCTCACCGTTCCAAAAACGCTTAATTACGAAGTCCCGATACTCTTTCATCGCGCGTAACAAACGAACAACAACTAACAGAATGTCAACACCGCGCACATTCGGTAGCGTATGAATGAAGCTAAAGCTGACACCAATACCAATGCAGAATATGTACATGGCGCATACCTACGCAATGATGAAAACTTGTATTCGAACTTATTGAACACCGTGTACACTTTCGACAGAAATTAGTCACTAGCTACACGAATTAACCCAATACTCAAAGTTTGAACATTTTCACATTATTTTCTGCCGCACCCTGTAACGGAATGACTCACTATTTAGAAGAGGTAATCAAGTAACAGCTAAATAAGCAAGTTATCATATAAATATATGCAGAGGGGTTTTTTGATTAAGGTAAAAACCATAAGAAAAATACTAAACATTCAGAGAATATTTTGAAGGTTTTAAAATCAGCCGAGAATGGTCAACATTGTCGAAGCCAACATTTCCCCTATAACAATACCTACACTGAAAAAAATATTGCAGTAATAACTACCATTTTACCCAGCTGTGCCTGTTTTTCAAAACTACTATGAAATTCCTGTTAAATTTACTACGTTTATGGTACATTCTTCAATATTTGTAGTATATTTGACCGACTTCATGTTGATATCAACTCCACCATGGTTGACCGAATCGCAGGCTTGGTAAAATCAAACACATTTATAGTCAGGTGAAAATTGTAGGTGTTTGCGCTTAATTTAACCCTCGAAATGGTAGTTTCTACTGCGGATTTGTTTCGCGTGTATCTTCCATTTGGCAGTTGTTGCATGCAAATCCAGTGGTTGCTGAGTTACACTTCGTATTCTGTAACGTCACAGACATACACATGTTTATTTATCTTTCATCGAATATTACCAAGTGTAATTCAGCCGAAATGATCGAGAACTGAAAAAGCCCCAAACCCAACTGCCACAGGCCAAGACCAAACGAGTTACACAGTACAACCCGGAATTCGCATGCATTCCGTGAATCCACCACGTACCCGTCATGCATGTGTGGCAATCTATATGGATATCACACGAACGGGACGGCCTTAGCCAAGCATGGAAGGAAAGGTGAACAAAAACAGAAGAAAAGCAAGTAAACACCACCGGTTTGTCGGTCGTGATCGGTGAGTATCGTAATCGCGGACACAAAGTACTTCGCGGAGAAGGTAAATTTGGGCAGATGTTTCGAACTCATTCTCAATTCCAACCCAGCCTGCACAGGAAAATGAAACTTCAAACAGCTTCTTAAGCAAGCTTTACGCGTGCAGAACTTAGAACAATTATACCGTCGAAATGACCTCGTCAATATCACTACAATAATGATAACCAATACCAAGTCGCTCAGAGTCAAATTCTGGCACAAATCACAGCCACCTTGATGAAAATTTCTGAGCATCAGACCTAACTGCTGCTTCTATACACTCCCGGTTCATTTTACTCAATTTTTGAGTACAATTGTATGCTATCTCTTTTTCTCTCACGGAAATGTTACTCAATTTCGTAAAAAGTGGATCTATTCAAAAATGTTTAACGAAAATTGAGTAACATTTCCGGGAGAGAAAAAGGGATAGTATACAATTGTACTCAAAAATTGAGTAAAATGAAGCGGGAGTGTAGATAAGCAAAATGGGAAATGAGGGGAAATATTGATGTGAAATCAAACTTTATTGATTTCACATCAATAATTGCGTGTTGCATTAAGAGCTTCAATATTGTTGTCAATAATTCTTCTTCAAATAGTTTCGATTAAATCTAAAAACAACGCAACCAACATTAAACCTGCACCTCAGCATACGTTAATCGCAGTCCTCCTCCTTTCCATCCGTTGATGCGATGCACTATGGCGAACGGGGCGGCTAGAAATCGGTATCTCCGGTCTGGCTGCATAGCAGCTGTGGGTCACTAAACCCGGTAGACATTGAACGGAGGTCATGCAGATCGTTGCTCTTCTCTGTGGCTCATAGTGCATTCAATCCGAGTGAATGTCTGCCTGAGAGTAGGCCAATGGGTATCATAAGTTTACCTACCTGCATGCCAGCCTACCTACTCGGACGGGCAACTCATCGAGACGACATTGTGGAGCGCGAGAAAACAAAGCAAGCTGTGATTTGTGGGCGGTGCTGTCATCCGAAGGAAGATGACGCGGCCGATGTTTGTCGCTGAATTTGCTTTGAACACGAACGGCCTGCCAAGGTTAATCCAGGGGGGGATTCATCGAACCAGCACACGGCAGGTTAGAGAGGGAGGGGCAGCCTGTGTGCAGAGCGCAGTTTAATCTGTTGACGTAAATGGAGGCCACATCAGGGACTAATGACATTTTTTTTTATTTTGTTGTTGAATCGTGCTTATGCGGAATACAAGATAAAGGCATCGAGACACGTGTTGGGGGGTGTATTTTTAGAAAATGATTATTTTTCATTAACTGGAAGTGAGCCATGCGGTCATAAGCTCGCCCAGATACAAGGTACATTTGCTGGTTATTTTTAAAATGTCAAAAATAAATCAGGTTAAATTGCCTTCTTTTGATTATAAAAGACACGAAGGCCAAAAAACAGGAACGCAGCCGTTTTTAGTTCAACCAATTTTATCTAATCTCGTAATCTAACATCAACACAGCCAGTTCTTGAAAGCTTCCTGGAAAAAAAATGGTTCCGTCATTTTGCTAGTCTAACGAAGATTAATACCAGATATTGGGTATTGTTCAGGAGTGATACTCTGTCTCAAATGCAGGACAAATAATGAGTTTTTCGACATGTATGCACCCTTAATAGATAGAAAGAAGATTGGTGAAGATTTTCAACATTTACTGCAACAAGTTAGAGAGCGATGTAAAATTAGATTAAGATTCAAAAAGTGAAAAAAGATACTAGCGTAAGATTTTTCGATGATCTTGAATATAGATTTTGAATGTGTGGCACCATCAGGGAGGGTAGTTGTTTAGAACAGTGTGCCGGCCACGATGCCTTACACACTAGACAAATACATTTCATATGAGCGGCACTTCGATTCTACCAGTGGGGCATACTGAGGAACGCTTTTGATAGTTGAGCTTATAGAATTAAGAAACCAGCAACCTTGCCAATATGCGTCGCCACGTTCAGCAGATAATAACAAATTAGGCTATCAACACATCGGCACCTTCGGCACATTACGGGAACTCCCATGCAGATCATTGGACCGCTTGTAGACACACTCTAAGAATAGCACACGAGAAAAGTGTGCTGAGCGATTCACCCCTTGGTCAGAAATAAGCACGCCAAGAAAATCCATCAAGGTGTTAAGGACTGTATCGAATATAAGCTATCCACATACATTTGCGTTGTACGCATGTATTTGTGATTGTTTTTTACGCTCTGAACATTGCATGCTGTGGGTTTGACTGACAGCTTTCTTTTGTCTACTTGTTTGTGCGGTTCAAATTCTGTGTTTTCAAAATGTCGCGTATTGAAAAGGAAGTGAAAATTAAGGTTCTGGACACATGGCTTAGTGAGAAGGGTATTACTATGCGAAAATTGGCGAAGCGGTTTGGAATTCATCATGCGAGTGTTAAAACCATCATTAATAAGTTTGGGGAACTTTGGATGAGCTACCAGGAAGAGGCAGAAAACCCGGTTCTTCCAACCCGAAACTGGAGCAGAAAGTGGTATCTCTAATCACGAAGAACAAATCAATGTCAATACGTGGTTTGGCCAAAAAAGCAGGAACGAGTGTCGGACAGGGTTGCGGCTTATCATTTTTGACTCAGGCATATTCATTTGCCAATATCTCCTTTCAGAGGGTCGATTTGATAATATGATGTATGATGAACTTATGGTGCTTGAGTAGACCTACAACTTTGTCTAACAGTACGTTGCTCTAACTCCTATATCTTCGACATGAGAGCGTATATTCTACGGTGATCTTCACGATGATAATCGCGTGATCTTCACCGCGAATATCATCGCGAAGATCACTGCGAATATACGCTCTTATTCCTCAGATATAAGAGATAGAGCTATGTATTGTTAGACCAAGTTGTGGTCTACTCAAGCACCATGAGTTCATCATCATTATATTTTGAAATTGAGCTTCTGAGAAGAGCTATCGGCAAATGAATATGGATAAGTCAAAAATGATAAGCCGCAACCTTGGTGTCGGAATGATCCAGCGTATCAAGAGGCGAAACCACCTGAAGACCTACAAGAAGCAGAAAATCTCGAAACAAAGTGCAGAACAGAAGAAGCGAGTAGCAACAAGGGCCCGAAAATTGTATTCGCATCTTTTGCAGCGTCCGGATGCATGCGTTTTGATGGACGATGAGACCTATGTAAAGGAGGCCTCAAAAACCCTTCCAGGTCCACAATACTTTACTGCCGTCGTTGGGGAGGATGTGAGCGATGCGGACAGGTCGATTAAAGTGGAGACATTCGGTCGAAAGGTACTGGTATGACAAGCAATATGTTCCTTTGGTTTGAAGTCAACCATTTTGCACACTACCGGAACTATAAATGCGGAAATCTATCGATCTGAGTGTCTCCAGAAGAGATTGTTGCCTTTCTATAAGAAGCATAATACACCTCCACTGTTTTGGCCGGATTTAGTGTCGGCTCACTATGCCAAAACCACTCTCAATTGGCTTGCGGAAAAGGGTATAGATTTCGTTGAGAAAAATATTAATCCACAAAATTGCCCTCAGCTTCGACTAATCGAACGTTACTGGGCAATCGTGGAGAGGGTCTTCAAGAAGACTGGTAAGGCAGCTGGGAACACGCAGGAGTTCAAAAAAAATTTTCCAAAGTTCAAAAATTCGTGGAGGAATAACTTAAATTTCATCCGGTCTTCATTATGTTCAAGTTTAACCTCGTACAATAAACGAGCAATTTTTTGTATGAACAAAATATCGGTTTTTAACATAATTTGAAAGAAAGTTTGTGGATAGCTTATTTTCGATACACTCCTTACAATCAAACTTTGGCCGTCTAAACTTGACGCATTTTTTTAAAGACACATTTAAAAAAATAAAACAGGTAATAGTTAAAAGGGGAAAGTAACCTATTCTAGGAAAGCTAAGCTGAGTCCACACTTTTAGGAGTACGTTTTTATTCGGTTATCATTCGATTTGAACTGAATGGCTCACTTTTAGATAGGTAATCATATTAAAGCTTTTATTCAAGTTATCGAAAACTGCGGAATCTGACGATTACGGTTTACATACACTGCATTGTTTGAATATATGGAAAACATAACTCCATAGTATGATTCACAATGCTTTTAACAAAAATTAAAACGATAGTACCAGGTCGGTGAAAACCAACTAGAATAAAATGTAAGATGGATAAGTCATAAAACAAAATGAGTATATTTTTTGGCACAGAAACTACTAGCGCACCGGTTCCAAGCTCGGTCCCAAGCTTAATAATGCGCCCCTAATATTAAACTCACATGAACACACTCTCAATTATTCTGTCAAAATAACACAGCAAATCAAAACAAAGGCGCAAATATGTATAACAAGGTGCTGTCTTCAAGGTGTAATTCGGACCAAGGGGTTCTACAACAGTGAACCAATTTCAAATCGCTAGTTGCATATTGATTGTTGGTTGAACTGCAGCTTCGGTGGACCCTCAACCTGTCCCGTACGCTTTTCGAGTGTGTTGACGAACTCGAAGCCTTGACAAACCACAAAGTTTACCTGAATCGATACACGATGCACGCAGAATAACGGGGGGGGGTGGGGAGTCAGGTTGGCGAACGGCGACTGAGCACCACCGGCGTTACGCGGAGTCCAATCTGCCTAATCAGGCGCTTTCCGTAAGTATTACGGAAAAACCGCGAGGTACTGTGGGCGCCATGGAGAATTGGGGATGGCAGTTAGACTTGCTAGGCGATGGTCGGGTCTGGCTCAGGGGTTTCTATTAGATGTAGTTCATTACCAATTGATACTAAATGTCTTCCACTCAAACTTCTTGAATCTACCGAGCCGTTTGCTTCGACGTTTAGCTCTGTTCATTGATACAACCGTAGTGTTTAAAAATCACTTCTTATGGGCGTGGCCCTTGTACCAATGGCCGCTGAAGTGCCCTGCCATAGGCGTAGCCAGTATTTCAAGTAGGGTGGGGCAAGATATTTTTTTTAGAGAGAGAGAGAGCATGAGAGAAAGAATAAGTCTTCAACCAGCGGTTGCACACACTGAACACATTGCATTATACAACAGACAACACAACGCTGGGATGACCAGTAGAGTAGGGACATTTTCAAGTTCCACCGGCGTGAGCAGGAATCGAGTCCTCACTTTGTGACAATTCGCCTGAATTATCTTCTCTACGCTTACCCAAAGTTTTTACAATACCCGTCAAATTTTGGCAACAAAATTCAACCATTCTAGGCTTGTTCTGGAATTAAGAAAACAACAAAGAGGATTTTAACAACCTAAGGTTTTCCACATGTTTAAAAATCAAACCGCATTAAATAGCAAACTTGGTAAAATCTAGCAGGTACTGTCATGTTTTGAAATATTCACTTTACAGTGGTGTTGGATTTTTGTATAGGATAACAGTTTGTACTTAAAATGTTTTTTCCTCCACGGCCCTCTCACCCACACTGAAAATAAAATTTTGATTTTATTACGAAATCGAAGGTAGGACTAACAATTCTATTTGTTGTATTCGTTGTACATATATTTGTACTATCTTCGTATCTTGTAACTATCTTCGTACTCAATGTCACCCACGTAACTGTCTAAAACACGAAGCATTTATTGGCACAGAAAGAACATTCGTGCATTTTACGAAAACAATATAAACTACTACGAATATTTTGTTATCAATAAAAAATAAACTCTGGTGGTTGCATGATTGACTGATTATAGTAATGACTATAATTGAATAAAAATAAATCAATGATTCCAGCACAACAAGGAGCAATACCAACATGTATGAGTACGATTGAAGAGAAGCAGCAATATGTTGATCTTCATGAAATTCATTTCGTGCACTGTACAAATAGGTGTAATGATAGCATTTCACCAGATAACCAGATAAGAATGTTTCATACAATGTACGAGACATTTGTTCTATGTACAAAATCCATGTTTATGAGACGAGTGAAATCTAATTTACGAAAATAAATTTTCAATGTATATATAGACATAGCAACACAGCAAAAACACCGTTTTTCTCGCTTAGAAACAGAAAAAACTCTTTGAGGAGCTCATCAAATCGTTCGGTCCAACTCTAAGCATCTAACTCAATAAATATGCGAAATTTGAATTTGAATAATATTAATTCAACCAATGTATCACAAAACATATCGATTGATTGAGCGGATTGGAGATAATGATATCATTGAGTATAGGATCAAGTCTTACCCGGTTGGTGCTTAACCAATGTGCCTGGACATCAATAGAAGCATAAAGCTGCCAGAAGGCACGAAATGCATCCCCAGCAAACACCGGATCGTATATAAGAGCGGATAAGAGTGAAAAGTGGAGGCGATATACGTACATTTTACATGAAGTCAAATGGACGTATGTACGTATATCGCCTCCACTTTGTACTTATATCCGCTATCATATACGATTTTGTGTTTGGGTCTTTTTGTGTGTGGGTCTACACACTCTTAGTTTTACCAAATTCCTAAATCACAATTTTAAATGGATTCGCATACATTGTTCTTAAGAAGCTTCTATAGGATTTAGGTACAGTTTTAAAAAATGAAAGATTACGAAAAAAAAGTTTGCTTCGAGCATCGGCTGCGAAAGGTTGTGTAGATGCTTTATTACGCGATATTTTGCTATCAGCCATGGCGCGATTCGTATTGTTTTGGTTATCTATAATTTGGCGATGTGAGTAACCGAGTGCGCACAGAAAAATAAACAACGAAAATGCTTCCTGGTGAAACGTGAGGGTTCGCCGAGCTTGTGGTTTGGTGGTGGGGTTCACAATTACTTGTGATCCATAATATTGGTTTGCCATGCTCGCCGTACCAAATCCTGGAGCAAATAAACCACTTTCCCATTTTGTGATTGGCTCCAATAGCACTATTTGATTAAATAGGTTCAAATCAGAAATAGGTATTAAAAAAAAAATAGAGGTGGGTTATATCTAGGACATAACCGCAAGATTAACGAAGGACCGCGTTGGTGTTTTCCTTTTTTTACAATTATCTTCCCTGATTTGACCAGCATTAGAGCGAGGCAGGCGCTGGTTATTGCATAAGTTTGAGATCACCAGTTTTTTTTCTCACATTAAGAATGTATGCTAATCCCAAGCATCAGTCTGGTAGTTCTCTGTCTAATAACAGCTCATCTGGCAAAAAACGGAGTAGCAGCATGTTTATTATCTTACTCATGCTCATAGCAACGAATACCATCTTTGTATAGGATAAAACAACTGCAACTTTTCGCTCTGATTAGCATGCTGTCTTGTCTCTGAAATTCAGATATGAGTCGTTTCGTCTCGCCCGTTGATTATCATATGTTATAAAAATTTAAGCCGTTGCTATTTACAAAAATTCTCATGGATGTCCACTTCTTGCACTTTTTTGCTACATCTTGTCACAAAATCAAGGCAACTTCGTGTTTTTTCATTGAAGCAAAGGGGCAATCTATCAAACATTAACACTAAATAATAGAAAATTGAAGCAAACATTAAAATTCTAAAAATTGATTCTAAAAGTTGGAGGGGGCAACGGCCCTCCTCTGCCCCTCTGGCTACGCCTCATAGCTGCCAGTCGTTGCCATCAGGGTGAGATAGGTCTCGTCGTCCATCACCACCGCCACGTTGCGATTCACCGGGAAAATCGAATTGACCAACTTATTCATTCGCTGCGGCTGCGTCATTGCCTGCAGCTCCGAAACCATTGGACCCGACTTCCGCTTCCTGACATGTATGTTCATGTTCACCTGGTACTTTTTCACTGTTTGGCCGGTTGATCCGAACTCCCGGTCAAGCGCACGTTTCGATGTAGTCACTTTTCCCTTGGTCATCCTCTTCAGCATCCTTTGGAGCTTCTTGTCGCACAGGGTCGTCGGCCGTCCGGAGCCGGGCTTTTTATCGATGTTCTGATTGTTGTCTAATAGTGCCAAGATGTTATAGATGCCTGTATAGGTATATCCGGCGTCCAGAAAGTGCCGCACGATATCTGTTTTCAACGCAGCGGGGTGCCGTTCTTTGAACGCGCACACTTCTGAACAGGTTGCTTAACTGTTTTGCCATCACGGTTAGAGTTCGACTGATAGAGCTGTCAAATTTTGTCTGCTGACTCGTGGGTTACTCTGATTGATGCTGCATGGGTAGGTTTTGTCAGTGCGGTTGAAGGTAAACCCATGAAAAATTGGCAATTCTTGTCCATTTTTGATTCCAACGTTAACATGTTATAACAGCTCAATCTGACCAACAATTGAAACATGAGAATGCGCATGGTTGGTCACCAGAGATTCCTACTCATTTTTTGCCAGATCAGTTGAAGTTACACAAAGAACCAACAGATTATGTTTGTGACTAGAACACTGGCAAGACTGAACAGTTTTAACATGGTATAAGCACGGGCTAATAACGGACATCAGATAGACGATTTATTCATGACGCAGTAAAAAAATTGAAAAGAAAAATTAGTATTTCTCGTACTACGAGACACTAAAGAAGTCTGCACATTGTAGACGAATTACGCGTATCTGTCAATGATAAGCAAAGGTAGTTGGAATTAAATGGAAAATATTAATATTTCTTCTAATTTCTAAATACCTTGATGATTTTTTTAGGAATCCCTGAACTTGTGAAGTTTTGTGATTCTAAAAGAATATCTGGAGAACACCTGAGAAAACTACACGAACATGTGCAATCAGGTGAAGTCGTGAATGGTTCTTCTTGCAAACATGTGTTAGGATGATTACCAAAAACACCAGACGGATTTCGGAGTTTCTGATTTTGAAAAACATCTTCGTAAGAAGTCGAAAATGCATATCGGGGTAGCAGCAGGAGAAATGCTTGGATTTGGAACTCTTTATGATACCAGTAAGGACGCTATCTACTTGATCTGCTGTGCTTTCTATACCGAGTGCATTAAGCGCTTTGATCTGAACGAACCAGTTCTGACTTGGACCACAAGCACTTGAAGTGCACAAGCAATCAGGCGCCTGAAAAGTTTCTATTCAACCTTTACGAAACAAAATTTTACGCAAATAATTTTGCCAAGATTTTCTGTAGTTAAGGTGAATCGCTGCACCATGTATTTTTCCTATCTTTTATCTCGCTCTCGCAAACTCACCTTGCTATTTCAAGTTGATAAATCTCGATTGTTAGTGAATGAACATCGAATCGAACTCTATCAGATTGCTCACAGCAAGTAAGCATACAAACTGATGTGATTAAATTTTCAGTATCTAGTACCGACTCTGAGTTATATCAATTCTAAATGTTGAGGTAATGACTGTCATCAAGAATGATTCAGCATAAGCCCTTAAACACAGATAAACAAGATTTTTTTTGGCAAACATTAAAGATGGGAACGAAAAATAATGTGGCAACCCTGCTTGTGTGTGAGAGTGAAGGCTGGGCTACAATGGGGAGCGCAACGGCGCGGTGCGGCAGTTTTTGACATAAAATATATGGACTAACTGTCAAAAGCTGCCGCAACGCGCCGTAGCGCTCCCCAGTGTAGCTACGCCTTCACACGCCACGCAGAATAAAGGCCCAAACGTAATGTGGAAGGAAACGGAACGGAAACGGCAAGTTTGACAGTTGTCGTAAATGTCATCGATATGTCCAATTGGAATCAACCTACACTCAGTAGCAAAAAAAAAAGCCGAGGAAAATTTTGCTTCCAAAAACCGCGTTGTTCTACCTCCTGTAAATTTGTCAATTATCAATATTTTTGACTGAAAATTTGACAACATTATAAAAAATGTATAAACCTTATGTGACCAAAATTTCATGTTGATCAAATTTATGAATTTGGAGTTATCATAAAATATGTGAAAAAAGTCATTTTTGGACATAGCAATTTCAAAAATCCGTATTTCTGTGAAAAATTTAGGTAGCGTACTACAAATTTTTCCATAGCTTTTAAAAGTACAGAAAATAATGTGGACAAAATTTGAACTGTTTTCATCAAGTAGTTTGGACTACAGCTGGCGTCAAAGTTGACGCACCAACATGAGCATTTCCCTTTTTCACCCGATACTGACCTTGCTGAAATATCGGTGCAAAAAAAAAGCCGAGGTGAATTCATATTATTAATACACATGATTTGTTACGCGTGAAATATCGCAAATAACTAGTGTAACCCACGAAGAACTTTGCAAACATGGCATTCAGTATGAATTGGTTTGTGAAAACTACGTATACATTGTTATACAGTATTATTAATAAAATTCACCTCGGCTTTTTTTTTTGCACCGATGTTTCAGCAAGGTCAGTATCGGGTGAAAAGGAAATGCTCATGTTGGTGCGTCAACTTTGACGCCAGCTGTAGTCCAAACTACTTGATGAAAACAGTTCAAATTTTGTCCACATTATTTTCTGTACTTTTAAAGCTATGGAAGAATTTGTAGTACGCTACCTAAATTTTTCACAGAAATACGGATTTTTAAATTGGTATGTCCAAAAATGACTTTTTTCACATATGTTATGGTAACTTCAAATCTATAAATTTTATCAACATGAAATTTTGACCATATAAGTTCTATACATTTTGTATAATGTTGTCAACTTTTCAGCTAAGAATAATGATAATTGACAAAGTTACAGGAGGTTGAACATAGAGTTTTTGCTAACAAAATTTTGCTCGGCTTTTTTTTGCTACTGAGTGTAGATCTAATCAGGGGCCACATTTTGGAACTCGAAACGAAGAACTTTTTCTCACAAGCGTTCGTACAAAAAGTCGTTCGTTTCGAGATCCAAAATACGGCCCCAGTTTTCGAATCGACAATCAGGTTTGGTCAGACTGGGCTCTTCCGCTGCCGTTGCCGTCCCGCTTCCGTTATCATTGCGTTTGAGCCTTAACCCTTAAGGGTCACCCACAATTGATACGTTGCGGATGCGTTGACGTTAATTTGACAGAAAACCTATGGGAAAACTGTCAAATTCACGCAAACGCATCCGCAACGTATCAATTGTGGGCCAGCCATTAGTATTCGTACCTTAATGGGCGACAATTCCTCCTGCTGAATCTACGCCGGATGGATAGTTTTCCTCCACTTGATCCGATCCGGGGTCTATAGCCTCCAGTTACCCTGGACGTTAAGGGCCCTTAATATGGCTGCAAATAGCTATCGTGTGCGTAGTCTGCCACGGAGTCGACGGCCTCTTCCTGGTTCCCTACTGAATTTTATCTTCGCTAGTCGTATTCGTAAAGTGATCAAATGGTTTTCGATGGGGATCCGGTAGGCACAAAACGACCGAGATGGTTAGACCAAGTTGAGCAAGATCTAGGGAGTACAATTTGCCCACGGAATTGAAGAGGAGCAGCCATTAACCGAGAACGTTGGAGGGATATTGTGTATACAAGGTCTGTATCCGCAATAATCCGGACACCTAAAACATGAATAAAACATAAATTTCGCATTCAATTTCCGTCGTAGTTGTTCATTTCAGATTCATGGGATGTGTTTTAACAATTCGTGAAGACAAAACATAGTTATTTGGTATTTGCATAAAATTTTCGAACTTTGCGCTTAACTCCGTCCATTAGGGTTTGTACAGACTCTTCAGAAATCGTATAAGCCGTCTTTGTCCAAATTTGCTGGAAGTGTTTGATGTCTTTGATTCCTTGCTTCTTTCCAGAAAGCTTCCGCTTCATCAGAGCCCAATATCTCTCGATTGTTCGTAGCTCTGGGCAATTTGGCGGGTTTGAAGTTTTTGGTACAATGTTCACTTGATTTGCTTGGTACCACTCCATCACAGTTTTAGCATAGTGGCATGATGCCAAATCGGGCCAGAACAAAGGTTTTTCTTTGTGACTTTTGATGAAGGGTAGCCATTGCTTCTGCAGACACTCTTTCTGACAGATCTCCTTGTTGATTGTGCCTGTAGTGACGAAAGATTTACTCTTTTTGCCACACGTGCTAATTGCTTGCCACACAAGGTGTTTTTTGGGATATTTCGATGCCTTCTTCGTTCTGAAATGCTCAGCTGTGGTATTTCTGGCCATAGCAGAATAAAAAGCCAGCCCTGGAAGCTGCTTGAAATCCTTCAGGACATAAATTTCATCGTCCATAACAACGCATGAAAACTTCGTCAAATATTCGCAGTACAAACGTCGAGCCCGTGATTTTGCTGCCAAGTTCTGTTTGTCGTTGCGATTTGGAACTGTTTTTACGTTATACGACTTAAGTCTCAAACGTTGTTTTGAATTTTGGACAAAACCAGGCGACATCCCTATTTTACGAGCCACCGTTCGAATGGAGAGATTTGGGTTTTTCGTTAATATCCTTTTCACCCTTCGGTCCATGACAGGATCAGCGCGTCCAATGTTTTTGTCACTTCTCGGTTTCCTCTCGACCGTCAAACGCTCCGAAAATGATTTGAACACATCGTGAACAGTAGATTTAGGCAAATCCAATGTTTTGCAAGGTCCCGTATTGACAAGTCAGGATTTGCCGTACGCCCGTACAAAATTCGCTCGCACACTTGTTTTTCTTTCGTCGCCATCTTGAATACTAAACAAGAAATGTAAACATCAATCATAGTCTTTTTCATCATAGACTCTCAGCTATACCACAGTGAAATTTTTCATTCCTACGTGCAATATTTCAAAAGTTACAATGATTTGAAGTTCTCCAGATTAAGGTGGATACAGATTTTAGGAATATAGGTTATGTTAATAACGACGTCAGGCCAAGAAAAATAAATTATCCTGCTTTATCTAGAACTAAATAAATTCTTGGATTCAGTTCATTGGATACACAAACGGCCGCTACATTTTTCAATATGAATCACAAAAACCATACCAAAACGTGCTTTAAGTTATGCATTTGAAATCTGTATAGTTTCTTTGTTTTAATTTATCATCATTGGAAGGACCGATTATTACAACAATGAGAATTGACCCAAGCGAAAACTTCATTAAAAAAATCCCGCCCCCGGGTGGACTCGAACCACCAACCTTTCGGTTAACAGCCGAACGCGCTAACCGATTGCGCCACGAAGGCAGATGGCATTGGGGCGCTTCACAACTAATTTGGTTCCACCGCGCGTGCGTAAAAAGCCATTAATCTACGAATTATCTCTACTCTGTAACCCAACAAATCCATCGAATGCTACTAGACTACGTTCGTGCAAAGAAAAAGATCATTTATGACGTGTATACATTATTTAGCAGTTTATTACTGTACATACAATTCTATACGATCTCCAACAGCGAAAACTTTACTCTAGTTAATGTCAGTTATTCATAGCAATAGTAGCACTAATCTCTACTAGTTCGAGTCATTGTAGTTGATAGCTCATATAGGAGCACTCGTCACACATTAGTTATTTCTCATTACCATTATAAATTTTACTTGGCTTGCATTTATCTCGATTGAACCGCTCTCAATATATAATCCACAATGTAAAACGTTAAAAATTATTCCAAATTCGTAGAAACTTATCAAACGCAATAAATTAAGAGAAAATCCGTAAGGGGAGAACAAAAGTGAGAAGGCGAAAAAAGAAAACAAACTTTTTCTAGTCATAAATCATCTCTTTACGAACGTACGCATCAACCCCGCCGCGGGGAGACACCAAAGTAAAAGGCCACCTCATCTCACCCGGCCACCTCCTCCGGACCGGGTTCGAATTCGAGCTTGACCTCGGCCGAAGCCAAACTCTCGACGTCGGCCTCCGATTCTTGCACGTTAAGTCGATTCAGGGTCATCATCATCTAGGCAGGTTGTAAAGAAAAAAGCGAAGCAAAATTTTATAAAACAATAATCGATCGGTGGTTTTAAGAACAATCAGCTCACGTCGGAAGGTTTATTCAAATAGCCGCCGGCATCGCTGACGGTTTCCAGATCCTCCTGCTTCACGACCAGCGTCGGCTGTTGGTCGGTCCCGCTGGTCGTCGGTAGCACGCTCTGCTGCTGTTGCTGCACCAGAATGGTTTGAGTCTGCGGTGATATTGCCGGTGGGAGCTGTTGCTGCTGGGGCTTGATCTGGACTCCGGCGTCTTCGAAAGCTTTCTTCTTCAACGTCTGTCGTATTTGTGACCTAATAAGAAGGAACCATTGTTTGGCTGTGGTAAGTTTCCCGTCCTTGTCGGGCAAAATAAGACAGATGAAGAAACGATAGAAACAACTTACACCGTCCGTCCCTTGATCCGTTGGCTGACCTGGTTCAAATCTTCACTGAAGCGGGTTACCGCCGAGCGGAGCATTTCGATTTCTTCATCTGTCCATTTGCTCCTGACATGAAAGTGATTATGTGAAATTAGCAGAAGAACGAATAGTTCGAGCTTTAGGTGAGGACCGCAACTTACCCAGTCGGAGAATCGGACGAAGGATGTAGTTGCATCGTCAGTTCACCCAGGCGATTGAAAGCCGCGCCCGCAGCCGTGAAGATTTCACCCACCTAGAAACCATCGCCAAAAGTTAGATCGTGTTTTATTCGATAGGTTACCATCTCGAAAACTTACTTTTGTGGCTGAATTCATCGTGGAAAGATAATTTTTGCTGAGAACTACACGGCCGCTTCTTTCGGTTGTAAACAAACAAGCTCGCTCCCACAAAAAAATCGATTGAACCGTCAACGTTGATGTGATGACAGTTGCGGGGCGCGTTCATGAAATTTGATGGATACCCGGGTAGACTGTGCACAAGTCTATACACTGAGTGGAATTTTCATAGTCATTAGGCCATATGAATAAAAACGAGTAATTACTCACAAGCAAACCAGTTTGAGTAAAGTAAACTGTTTGAGCATTTGCTCAAATTCGTATGAATAAAGTTTAACTTTACTCGGAGTAAGATCGAATTTCGAATATAGCATTTGCTCCGTCAAAACAAATTTCTCTTGCTTTTCTTAGGTACACGCAGAAAAAAAATACCGTCATAACAAACATATCCCAGATGAATCCAAACATAAATCAGTTTTATTCTGGCCGCAAACATAAACATGCTATATTTCAAAGATGTTTTATGTTTAAAACCAAGAATCATTGATGTTTGAAATAAAAATCATGTTATGTTTATTTTAAACATATTAATGATAAGAATAATCGTAAATTTTTTTGAAACAAGATTAAATTATTATTGTGTTAAGAAAATATTTAGATTATTTTGGTTGCGTTCTAAATTTTATTTATTCTATGCATCGGAGTTAGTTTAATTCTGGTTGTGGCTTGAAACCCAACAGGTTCCAAGAACCGAGCAAATAACCTACCGATTAATATGATGATTGGCTCATGTTGCAACGGCGAATGCTTGCCTCGGCCACACATTCTTGAGAGGAAAGTACAAGTTAAAATTCCCGATGAATGTATTGTTAAAATTAACATGCTTTGAATTTGATTCAAAAATTGTTATTTTTGTTCGAAACATGCTTTCTATTTCCTTTAAATAATTTTTATGTTTCAAGTTGAACATCGACAGTTTTCATTTAAATGGAAATTTGTATCCGTCCAGAAAAAAGGATTGTTGGATATCAATACGGGAAGATGTCAGACGATTCCTTCAACGAGGAGTATCTGGAAGATGAACAGAATCACAGTAATTCTATTTTATTTACCATGGAGGATAGTTGCATTGGTGAGGATAGTGAAAATGGAAATCAGAATGCAATGGGCAGTGAAACTACCGGCAAAAAAACTGCTGATGTTGCGAAGTTTTTTGTAAATTCTGTCTTCCTTTGGAAAACTCTACAGGAAAAATCTCAAACTCCGTCAGCGAAACAGAAAAATACATGTCCGTTCAGCAAGTGACGATAAAAATTAACAGCATGACTCAAAGTACCGGAAGCAGATTGTACACCGAAAAATTGTTCTGAACGAATTGGAAAGAAAGTTTTTCAAGTTGATGGAAGGCTATGACTGTTCTATGGACATTTTTTCAGCTTTTCTGTTTTGATGTAAATTTAAACAATGTTGTGTTAATCAAACCATGCAAATAAATCGTTTCCACAAAAATATTTATTTGTTACTTGGAATCCGAGGTCACCAAAAACACTTCATCCTTTGTATATTTGATAATACTCCTCCTCGATGTTCAGAATCATCTTCCAAAAATGTTTGAGCAACAAAGCTCACATTTTCTTGAAAAAACCGCCCGCATAATCATAAACCATTCCTGGACCATTTTCCATAATGTTGATGACCGTTTCCTTTATTGTTACGACATTTACCCTTATATTTGACAACTATAAACTAACAATCTCCTATAACGTTTTAACGATATATCAGATAATAAAAAGTCAAATAACAAAATGCTGAATAGGCGATTAAGTTAGGTTACCATAAAAATCAATTTTCAAAAACAACATTTTTGCTGTGCTCTATGCTAAAAAGTTGTTATATAATCCAGACCGAGTGCAGACAATTAAAAACCTTTCAATGACAATATGGCATACATTAACAATATGTGTTAATGTAGAGGTTATATGGCGAAGGAGATTAAACTATTTCGTAACAATAACATAAAATGTGATTTTATATCTTACATTCGAATTATAGTTTTGACAGTATAGCAAATTGTTTTTCGTTATGCGGAAGTAGAGCTGCTTGAAGTTAGCATCGTCTCCTTCTCGTCATGTTTTATAAACTTTCATTGAACGATCAAAACCTTGATAAACACTTTTACGTCAACTACCATTGGAAATCATAAATAAACAAAATCTCCCACGTACATTTCATGTTGTTCCTTCCACGAAACACACGATTCTGTTAGTTTGATTTCAACTGAGTATGCTCAACAGGTGACTCAAGATTTTGTGAGCATTTACTCAGATTATACTTTTTATTCATATGGATTTGGATGTTCGAAAAGTAAATACTCAAATTCTTGCTTTTGTCATATCGATGTGAGTAAATGCTCAAGTAAAACGTTTGACGTACGCATTTGAGCAAAGTAAACGCTTTTACTCACTTTATTCATATGACCTATTGTTTTCGCAGGCGTACTTAAAGGCCGAGCTACAATGGGGAGCACAACGGCGCGGTGCGGCAGTTTTTGACGTAACATATATAGATTAACTGTCAAAAGCTAGAAATGAGAAGAAAAATTATTCTTTTCCATTTAATTCAAACTAATGTGGGCCTTTAATAACAGCTTCCCAGTTCAGTTTTTTTTACAGTTTTTGCACCGTAAAACCAACAATCAATATGTAACTAGCGATTTGAAATTGGTTCACTGTTGTAGAACCCCTTGGTCCGAATTACACCTTGAAGCCAGCACCTTGTTATACATAAATGCGCCTTTGTTTTGATTTGTTGTGTTATTTTGACAGAGTATTTGAGAGTGTGTTCATGTGAGTTCATTATAAGGGGTGCATTATTGAGCTTGGGACCGAGCTTGGGACGATGTTCTAGTACTGACTGAGCCAAGAAAAAAATCGTTTTTGTATGGGACCTACTGGTCTTAGAGTTAGTCTATGGTAAAACCATAGACTAAATCGAAGACCAGTAGGTCCCATACAAAAACGATTTTTTTCTTGGCTCAGTCAGTACTAGCACATCGGTCCCAAGCTCGGTCCCAAGCTTAATAATGCGCCCCTCATAATGAACTCACACGAACACACTCTCAAATATTCTGTCAAAATAACACAGCAAATCAAAACAAAGGCGCAAATATGTATAGCAAGGTGCTGGCTTCAAGGTGTAATTCGGACCAAGGGGTTCTACAACAGTGAACCAATTTCAAATCGCTAGTTGCATATTGATTGTTGGTAAAACACTGAACAATCCCTGGAACAATCGGCTTTCCATAAAAAATACACAGCCTGTAGCCGCAAATCAGTCCCTTATTAAAAACAGCAAACCGAGAAAACGATCATTCAAATTGGGAAAGCATTTTTCTTGATTAAGCCTGTTTGGCGTGCTTCTTTAAACTATATTTTGATAGTTTATATGTAATAGTATGTATTGTTCACTACAAAATAAAAAATAAAAAAAATGTTTTTTTGAGGAAAAAAAAACGCGTAGGCACAAGATATGCAATTACTTTGTCTATCAAGCATAAATCTAGACAAAATAGTCAAAAGGTCGAAAGTAACATTAGTAAACAATGACTTCTAGTGTATTTCTCTGGGATCTGCTGGCTCCCACAAATTGTCATGGGGTTCGTTCAAATATTACGTAATACTACGTTCACACTACAGCTTATATAACGTGATGTAGAGTATCTTGATATCAAATGACATGTACACTATTTCCAGTGAAAACTAGATGTATTGTTGCTGATATCAAGATACTCTATATCACGTAATATAAGCAGTAGTGTGAACGTACTATAAGACATTTTTCGACCATTTTAAGATATGTTCAACACCCCTCCCTTCCCATGTATCGTGGACAAAAATTTAGAATTATAAATTATGAACATAAAAAGACGCGAAACCTGGTTGAAAGTTGCTGCTCTAAGCTTGTGTTTCACGGAGATTTCTCATTTCTTTACGAAATTAAAATGTCCTAGAGCTAATCAAGAGTTATTTTGGTGATAGTTATGAAAGTTCTGTCGATGAAGATTGTGTATTTGATGCGATGACAAGAGCCGGTAAGTTATTTCCATCTAGAAACGTGAAAAAATGTAAAGGTTCGGACAAGAAAGAAAAAGGATCATGGCAATTCGATAATGTGAGCCAATTCTTATTTTCAAATGCAGATCAGTTTAAAAAGCACAATCTGGTGATGATGCAACATGTGGAAGTTCTTGTTTCATAAAAGCGGAAAAACTTGTGTCAGTGGATAATGATCCTCAAGGTGATGCAGCTTTATATGCTCCATCTTCAAATGCAGATCAAGAGAAGGTCCGTGATGCATCGAATGCTGTTTCACGTTTTATACATGCGGATCATGCTTCAGATAGTAGCTTTTTTGCCACAGAGACGGAATCAATGAACACCGGAACAAAAAAAATCGCAAAAAACAATTTCGGAATCGTGACTTAACAGGAAGACGGCGCGGCGCCTTGCTGATGTCGTAATTTTGGAGAATTTCGGATGCGTCAAAGAGTGCGACAGTTTGGTTTCCAAAGATATATTATCGTGAAGTAAGAATCCCTGTATCTTCATTACAGTAACTCTGTAAGAGATGAGGACTTGAAGTGCTGCAAATTATTTACAAACAAACAGGAAAAACTAATTTCAGCTGACGATTTAGATCTGGCAGGTCAATTTAAAAAGAAGAGCCAATCTCAAGGCATTGACGCTGACAAGAAAAACCAATTAACTTAAAACCATTTAACCATTGGTTGCGGAAGAGAAGAATAGATCTTTAATTGAATTGTCTCAAACTGGACAAACGGGAGACTGATTGGTAGAATTGATTTTTATTACAATATTATTCCTGTTTAAATTTACATTTTTGGCTTAATTTATTGTTTATTATGTCTCTAAGAAAGATTAAACATTTGAGATATACAATCAAAGTTCTAAAACCTTCAACGTTTGAGGTAAATTTGACAGATCTAATATTGATATCAACCGCACCATTGTTGATCGAATCGCAGGCATGGTAAAATCAAATGCATTTATAGCACAGAGAACAGACGTTCATCTTCGATCTGCTACTTGTGTAATACTTTAAACCGACATTTCAAATGTATGTCGTTATGCTCCTGGTAGGCGGCGCTGCAGTTGTGCGATAACTGTCAATACAATACAATCAATACAAAGCCTAGCACATAACCTGAAAAGTTTTGTTAGTTTTTCTCTGCAGTTGCTTTTTATACCGGCTGCACATATTAATTTTTACACACGTTTTTCAAGAAAAGGTATATTGGCATCAATGTCTGTTCTCTGTGTTTATAGTCAGCTGAAAATATCTCAGTTTAACAAATCGTTGCGAAAACACTACCTGTTGAGCACATTGTAATGTACCACTAACAAACAAATACATTGATCGTTAAAGGACAGTGACAATAATTAACTTACGAGTGCTCTATTCTGAGCATTCGACAGTTTCAGATTTATCTAGAGCCTATCTTTAGGCAAATTACTGGAAAACGGCAGCTTATTGCTTCATCTCGTTTTGCTTTGTTTTTGTATGGATGTGTGTGACAAAAAAACTGACTACATCATCGCTAAACAGAACGAACATGCAGACGTGACACTACTAAAAAGAATTTAAACGTGTTTAAATCCTTTTCTAAATTAATTCAAATGTGATGTTCCGAAAACAATAGACGGTCATCAATGTTACATAACAATTATGTGGTATTCCTTGCGACGTTCAAAAGCAGTTTGCAAAACTCGATTGCTCAGTGTAAGTCAGTGCAAGAATAAAAAAATACGCTACGGCGGACGTTATGGCTGGCCCACAATTGATACGTTGCGGATGCTTTCACATGAATTTGACAGTTTTCTCATGTAGGTTTTCGTATCAATTGTGGACCAGCCATTAGCGGATGTGCACGAATGCAGACTCGTCAAAGTGACAGTCCGAGGGATAATTCTCTTCTGGGGGTACACCAAAAAAAAAATTCACATAATCAGTGGTAAATATCCACTAGAAATTCACTTAACTTTCATGTGATTCAGGAAGTGGAATATGGTTTGCAAAATCAAGTGAATCTTATGTGCCCAGTAAAATGTAAATGATTAGTCAAGTAGAATTTCTTTTTCTAAGTGATATTCATGTAAAAGTCACTTATTTTAGTATTGGAAAATATCTACTTGTGTTTCCAGTAGTAGCTAAGTGAAACATTTTTTCAGTGTAGGGCAGTGCGCACAAGGTTGCTACAATTGTAAAACTATTTTTCGAAACATTTTAAAAGATAAATCAGTGACGGACAATACAATAAGTCCAAAGCCTGATTTGAACACAAAATGTTTCGAAGTTTGTCTTTCATTTTTGATAGAATTTGCAATGTCTCGCCCCTCACGTATTTGACATTCTTACCCCTAAAATATGTTTGGCCCTTCTGGCAACACTGAATGTTTATATGTTTTTATTGAAACGACAATAACAACAACTTTGTGTATTCCTAACCGCCATCGCAATAAGTGAAATCTAATTAACAGTGAAAGTATCGCCGTGTTTAGGCCGTTCCCAACGTTGTTCTACTTTGTATGGGCTGTTTTAGTTTACAACTAGAACTGAAACAAGCCATTCCCAATGATGTGTTGCAGTTCTACTTTTCGAGCACATTTTTACAAAAGATTTACAACTGCTCGACAGTTCTGTTTTATTTTCAACGCGATTTGAAACACGGATGCAACATTGTTTTAAACTGGGTTTCTTTGTAGTTGTGGCACCTGTTATAAATGATGACTGTCAAATTAGCGGTTTTTAGTTTGTTTTGCAAGTGATTTTTTTTAACGCGAAATTAAAATCGACCAATATTTTTAAAACATGGCATTGCGATTAGGCCGGTCCCAACGCTGAGTTTCATGTTTGTTGCAAACTGCTTGCCAGTTTTAAGTTTTGGAACTGTCAAAATTAAAACAAAAACACGTTAATCGTAAACCGGCTGAGGTGACGGCGCAGTGGAAGAAAGACGAACGAAAAGCTCGCGCTACTATCAGGTTGTGTGTTGAAGACAGCCAGTTTAGCCTTGTAAAAAGTACTAAAGATGCGAAAGAATTTTTGGGAACAACTGCGTACGTACCACGAAAAAACAACGATGACTTCTCGCGTTTCGTTGTTGAAGAAATTGTGTTCGTTGAACTTGTGCGAGAAATCTAAGAACTGTACGATAGGTTGTCGACTGCGAATGGATTCACTGCTGTTTTCAAACAGGACGGATTTGAGATCCGTGACGCTACCGGCTTATTGACGGTAGTAGGAGAGCGCTCTGGCTGTCTGTACCGGCTGAAGCTAGCAGAATCGTCGAAGAAAGTTGAAGGTAAGGTACACACCATTAATTGTCAGCATCAGTGGCACCGGCGTTTAGGACATAGGCATCTGGACGCGATCAAAAGGATTCGCGAAGAGAAGTTGGGCATCGGTATGCACGTTACCGATTGTGGTATCCGGGAGTGCTGTGAGCCGTGTTTCGAGGGGAAGTCGGAAAGAAACCCGATTCCCAAAGTAGCAGAGAGGAAGTCGTCACGGGTTTTAGACCTGGTGCACACTGATCTGTGTGGACCAATGCGGACAACAACGCCCGGCCGTAAACGGTTTCTGATGACGATGAACGATGACTACAGCCGTTTCACCGTCGTTTATCTACTTGGAAAGAAGTCCGAGGCGCCGGCGAAGATCGTGGAGTACGTTCGATATGCGGAGAATTTTTTTAACCGAAAACCCGAAATTATCCGCTCAGACGGTGGAGGCGAGATTTCTTTGTCAAGGAGGGCATCAAAGCACAGTTCACCACAGCGTATACACCGCAGCAAAATGGTGTAGCTGAGCGGAAGAACCAGTCGCTGCAGGAGATGGCAACGACAATGCTACTTGATGCAGGCTTGCACAAGCGGTATTGGGGCGAGGCTGTGCTCACGGCTTCGTATTTACAGAATCGGCTTCCGTCACGATCGGTGGACAAGACTCCGTACGAAAAGTGGTATGGGAGGAAACCAGTACTTAGCCATTTAAAAATATATGGTTGTCCTGCTAACGTCCACATTCCCGACGTCAAACGGGGAATGTTCGACAGTAAGGCGATAAAGTTGCGGTTTATAGGGTACTCTGACGTCCCCAAGGGTTACCGTTTCGTTGATACCTCGACTGACAAGGTTACAGCATCTGCTGTAAGTTCGTCTAGCGGTGAAGTGGATTGGCCTCTTCCGAGAGTGGAGCCAAGGCAGCAGTCAGCGGAACAAGAATCAGACGGCGCTGCAGAAGAAAATGAAGAACTGGCGAATGAAGATAGTGAGTGTGAAGACTATTTCGATGTGAACGATCCCGATCCAGATGTAGACCCTCTTATAGTGAAAGGCGAGCACGAAGACGACGAAGTGAACAGTGAAGAAGAGAGCCGACAAGGTCGTCGGACCAGGGGCGTGCTACCAAGTCGATTGTCAGATTATTTGGTGGGCGTCGTCCTGCAGAAGGTAGAAGAACCAGCGACGTTCCAGCAAGCAGTGTCCAGTTCGGAACGTGTGGCGTGGAAGGCAGCGATGGAAAGTGAAATCCAGTCGCACAAGCAGAATGGGACGTGGGAGTTGGTGCCGCTTCTGAAGGGCAAGAAAGTTGTAGGCAGCCGTTGGGTCTACAAAGTGAAGCGGAACGAATCCAACGAAGTGGTCCGCTATAAGGCGCAGATTGTTGCCCAGGGGTTCACGCAGTGCTACGGCGTTGATTACGATGAAGTTTTTGCTCCTGTGACCAAGCACGCCACACTGTGAGTCCTACTGTCCCTGGCTGCGAAGAAGAAAATGATAGTGAAGCATTTGGACGTGCGCACCGCGTACCTCTACGGAGACATAGAAGAGGAAATTTACATGCGTCAGCCACCCGGCTACAAAGTTCGGAGTGAGGAGGAGATTGTGTGTCGGCTTCGAAGAAGTATTTATGGACTGAAACAGTCCGCTCGATGTTGGAACCGGAAGTTAACCGGTGTTCTGAAAGAAATGGGATTCCAAGCAAGTTCAGCGGATCCGTGTCTATTCGTGACAACCAGCAATGGCAAGAAGGTGTACATGATCGTGTACGTGGATGATTTTCTCGTCGGATCTGAGAGCGAGGCAGAGTTAACTCGTGTTCAGAAGCAGCTGAGTAATCACTTTGATATTGTCAATCTCGGTGATGTCAAGCACTTCCTAGGGCTGGTAGTTCGAAGGGAGAACAACGTGTTCAGTGTTAGTTTGGCCAACTACATTGATAAGCTGGTTTCACGAGTAGGTCTAAGCGAAGCGAAGACAGCAAGAACGCCCATGGATCAGGGCTATCTGAGAGAGGAGGTTGAGAGCAAACCGTTCGAAGATGGCACGAAGTATAGGAGCGTGGTCGGTGCACTTCTCTATGTAGCGGTGTGTGCGCGTCCAGATATTGCAACGAGCGTTGGGATTCTTGGACGGAAGTTTAGCGCACCTACGGAGGCGGACTGGACCGATGCAAAGCACGTGGTGCGATACCTAAAGGTACCAAAGACTGGAGACTGAATCTTGGTGGCAAGAAGGCTGAAGAATTGGTGGCATTTTCGGACTCGGACTGGGCAGGAGACAAGAGTACCCGGAAGTCAACAACGGGCTACGTGGTCTACTACGGAGGAGGAGCAGTTTGCTGGGTGAGCCGTCGGCAAAGTTGTGTGACGCTATCGACGATGGAGGCCGAATACGTCGCTCTGGCCGAAGCGTGCCAGGAAGTTGTATGGCTGAGGCGACTCCTAGAAGATTTTGGCGAAGAACAAGTGAAACCAACAGTGATTAATGAAGACAACTAGGGATGCCTGAGCTTTGCCCGTTCGGAGAGATCCAGCAAGCGCTCAAAGCACATCGAAACCAAGCACCATTTTGTTCGAGATCTGTGCGACACAGGAGAGGTGATGCTTCAGTACTGCCCTACGAATCAGATGCCAGCAGACGTCCTCACGAAGCCGTTGGGTTTCGTAAAGCACCAACAGTTTGCGGAACAGTTGGGACTGTTTGGTGAGCGACCAAGTCAAGGTGAGGTGTCTAACCATTGAGGAGGAGTGATAGACTTTGCAATGTCTCGCCCCTCACGCATTTTACGTTCTTACCCCTAAAATATGTTTGGCCCTTCTGGCAACACTGTATGTTTATATGTTTTTATACAAACGACAATAACAACAACTTTGTGTATTCCTAACCGCCATCGCAATAAGTGAAATATAATTAACAGTGAAAGTAGCTCTGCGTTTATATCTTTTTATTTTCATCCTTCCGAAGCCAATACGCGTGTGTCTGCTAGTACTCTGTTTAATCTGTCCGCCCACAGATTAAACGTCACAAATCCTAATATCAAAATGCAATATAGCATTATATTTATTTGCTATATTGCTATTTGCAGTTATTTCATAAATTTATCTTTTGATAAATAATGATTTTTTTTTAAATAATAAAATAGAGCAACCTGGATTAGAAACTTGAGCGTTGAGGTTATGGGTCCAGTGACTTGTATATACACACAAAGAACAAATATTGTTAGATTTAAAAAAAAAACATTGCTTAAGGTCTGTATCGTGTTTGAAAGAAATTTCATAATCTACACTGATAGGCAAAATAAAGTGCCCACCTCTTCGTTTTTTTAATTTCTCTCATTTACTTGGTTCAAATTAAAGTAAACACAGTGTAGTTTTTTTTTCTTATTTTAGTTTTTATATTCTTTTTAAGTTTCACTTATGGAATACTGAAAAAAAAAGAATTTTACTTAAAGAAAAAAAAAATCAATTTGTGTTGAAAAAAAAAACAGTGACAAAATAAAGTGCCCACTTCAAAAATCGATATGTTTTCGATAAGTTTCCATTGGAAAACCCCTCGATTGTTTATGTTTTGATATTTTGACATGTTTCGAAGCAAACGGCTCAACCTGGTGCATTTGTATACGTGATCGCATTTGATTCAATTGAAACAAATGGAGAACGCAGTGCTTTCGAAAGCAATTCCCTTGTGTATCCGAAAATTGGTCGTTCGTGATGTGCAAAACGGTGAATCGCACCGGGCTGTTGCTAAGAAGTACACGCTAAGACAAGAAAACGGAAAATTCGGTAAAAAATACCGAAAATCGCACAAAAGTGCACATACTGAAATTATCGGTAAACATGGATTAACGAAATTTTGGTATTGCTGGAAAACCGGGAAAAACATTAATAATTACTTATTTTTGTAGGGTATTTTTTACCGAAACTGCTAGCAGCTCAATGAGAGAAATTTTAACCAAATTTAGGTAAAATATAACGATAAAATATGTAAATCCACTTTACTGAAACATTAAGTAAAATCAAACGTTTTGTTTCGGTAAATTATACCGATACTTTAGGTTTTGCTACCAAAACCTAATTTTCGGTAAAAGGAAAACCGTATTTTCGGTAATCTTATCTTAGCGTGTATAGTATCAGTAAGTCAGCGGTTGGCAAAATTCTTCTGAAGCTTAAAACGTTTGGATCAGTGGTGGATCGCCCTGGCAGAGGCAGGAAGCGAAAAACGGATGCGAGAACAGACACCAAGATCATGCCCGAAGTCAAGAAGAACCCGAAGGTAACTGTCCGCGAGATCCAGGAAATCCTTCAGTTATCAGTTTCCGGTCGAACTGTTCGTCGCCGTCTCGTAGCATAGGGGTTGAATAGCAAACTTGCCCGGAAGCGCCCATTTATCAGCAAGGCAAACAAAGCCAAACGGCTTAAGTTTGCTAAGGAGCATGCTGATAAGCCCCTAGAGTTCTGGAAAACGGTTCTCTGGACGGACGAATCAAAATTCGAGCTGTTTAACCGAAAGCGGCGGGATCGTGTTTGGTGCAGATCGTGAGAGGAGCTTCAGGAGCGCCACATCCAAGGCACGATGAAGCATGGAGGAGGAAATGTGATGGTCTGGGGGTGTTTTTCGTGGGGTGGAGTGGGAAGCATTTTTTTCAACACCATCACTGTTTTTTTTCAACACCAATTGATTTTTTTTTCTTTAAGTAAAACTTCTTTTTTTTTCAGTATTCCATAAGTGAAACTTAAAAAGAATATAAAAAATAAGATAATAAAAAAATACAGTGTGTTTACTTTAATTTGAACCAAGTAAATGAGAGAAATTGAAAAAACGATGAGGTGGGCACTTTATTTTGCCTATCAGTGTATACCAAACCCATATTAAATTCTGTTTACTGAAACGGAAAAGTAAAGAAGCGAAAATATTTTTTTGCAGCAGTATCAATCTGAAAAGAAACAAAAATAAAACTGGAATTTGTAAGATTTCCCGCAAACTAATGGGAGCTGTCACTTTTACTTTCGGAAAAATAATCTGCTCGATTATTCCGTAGGTGAAAGTGACGTTTCGTTCCATGCAGACCAATTGTCTAAATTCCGCTTGGTAATATTGAAAAAAAAAACCATAACCTCCCAAGTACCCGCAAGCATTATATTACTGCACTTATTCAACCCAAAATCAACAACGGTAATGCGGGATCGCATCAATTCAACAGTTGTCAAGTAATTAAGCGTTAGATTAGCTTAATAGTACGTTCGCACTACTGCTTATATTACGTGATATAGAGTATCTTCTATGTATATCAGCAACTATACATCTAGTTTTCACTGGAAATAATGTACATGTCATTTGATATCAAACTACTCTATATCACGTAATATAAGCTGTAGTGTGAACGTACTATAAGAATGTAGAGATGCATTACCAATGCAATAATGCTACGTTAGCAATGTCTTATGGCATTACAAAAGATATAGCTTTAGTTCGATCTTAGTGGGGCCCTTTTCAGCTTCAATCCAACTTCAATGATGCACTAGACGTAATGCATATGCCTTTTATAAGCATATTATTATAGCCTCATGGTTACTTGGGCTCTTTATTTTAGGTCGATACTGACCTTAAACCTGAAAGGTTGAGTTGGTTCTTTTACGTAGAAAGCGGTTTGCTTTCACTACAAAAACGTTCAAACTGTCAAATCAAAATTTTCCTGCTTGGTACATTCAGAAGTTCATACTTTGAACTGTAAAACAGTCAAATTGAAACCGCCCAAGTAACCACGAGGCTGTAATAGCATGCTTATATAGGGCATATGTATTACGTCTAGTGCATCATTGAAGTTGGATTAAAGCTGAAAAGGGCCCCACTAAGATCGAACTAATGCTATATCTTTTGTAATGCCATTAGACATTGCTAAAGTAGCATTATTGCATTGGTAATGCATCATTACATTCTTAAGCTAATCTAATGCTTCATTACTTGACAACTGTTGAATTGATGTGATCCCGCATTACCGATGTCGATTTTGGGTTGAATTAGTACAATAATATAATGCTTGTGGTTACTTGGGCGTGGTATCGTTGAAAATGAAAGAAAATTATTTTAATTCCAAAATAAACTTTCAACGAGCAAGTGTCGTGTAATAAAAATAAGAATATGCCATTTGGTTTGAGTTGAAAAATAGTTTTAACTTTAAAAGGTTTATTTTTCAGATAAACTCTAGAATTTTCAATTCGCAGGCTAGGTAAAATCAAACGCATTCATAGTCATTTCCAATTGTTGGTGTTTGCACTTAATGTAACTCTCGCAATGGTAGTTTCTAATGCATTTTTTTGCCGGGTACCTCATCACTTAACAGAATGAACATGTAGACGAGACACTACTTAAATCCTTTTCTAAATTAATTCAAAACCCTGAGATGTTTCGAAAACGAAAGGCGGTCATCAATTTTACATAACAATTATAAAACTATTTTTCGAAACATTTTAAAAGATTATACAGTGACAGACAATACAATAAGTCCAAAGCCCGATTTGAACACAAAATGTTTCGAAGTTTGTCTTTCATTTTCCCGTAAAGTAATTTAGCTGGGGCTTTGACTATAGCCTAGGAATAACCTGAGTTTTCATCTGTAATACATTCATAATATTTCAGTCACCACTTACCAGCTTTATCCATGACTAAATCACAGAAGCAACATACACAACAATAAGACCCCCTTTTGATTTCCATAGTTTAAGTTATGTTGATGAATTGGACTTACGATCTATAGTACATTGAATGTATGACTCGCACTTAAAAAAATCAAAATTCAGATTTATGGAAAAATTTTTTTGTCGTAAACTTTTTAGGGTCTTATTACGGTTCTTACTAGCCCGTGACTAATAAAGACAGTGATTCACATATGTTTTGCACGTGTGTTGTTTTAACCGGGATTTGTTTTCACCGTGACGTCAAAACCATAAGAACCCCCTTTAAGCGGTGAATAGGTAAATTATGGATTTAATACTGACGAAAAATCAGGTTAATTCTGAACTACATGCGAAATTTCACCTCGATTTCGGTTCAGAGGAAAATGAATAACAAGCCCCCAAAGATGATTTTGTGCTTGGTCACTAGCTGTGTTGTTAAATTCAATAATTGCCTATGGTGAGTGAATTTGATGAGTTGCGCGGCGTTGATGGCGTCATCAATGCAGTTTTGACAGTTTAGGGAGCTTGTTTACGTGGACTTAGAATATTTTCGGTGAGATCGGTTTGAGATTTTGTAGTCTAAATTTATTAAGATTGAAGTAAAATTACAGAAAAACATACACCAGTGCTTATTATAACATCATTTCCTGAATCAAATCGTACAGAATCCGGAAAAAGCAAATGAAAATATTTGATTGAGCGGTTCAAATTCTAACACCTTGTAAACAAGCTCCCTGAACTGTCAAAAAAGTGAGGTTAATACATTCGGTGCAATGATCTATCGTTCAACCGTTGTTACGAATGGCAACAAACGGCAGGGGGTTTCTTCCGTAATAATAATATCCAAACCCGGTCTTGAGGGTTTCATATAGATATTATAATTTTCCTGTAAATAGTTACATATTTTTAGATTGATTATAAGTTTACTTGTGTATCGTCTATAGATATGAGGCGTGTAATTCTAAATTGAATTTTAAGTCGTGGATCAATTGGTGGAGGTGTAGGTTCTAGATGTAAGTTTAGCTCATTGTATTGTGTATGTTTATGTTGCATGTGTACTTACGTTTAGTGCCCTTACTGTAGGTTTTTTAATATAAGTAGTTTTAAGAACAGTGTAACATGTGCATCACACATGTTATCAAATCCTTTTAGTTCGTCTCAAAAAGACCACACCAGTGAATCCATTTTCTAGAAATATTTGTTCATATGCCATCAGGACTGCCTATGCAATAAACTGCAAATTATTGCATAAGCATGGTCGATGACTTCCTAATGGTTCCCAACAATTCTGACAAGACACAAATGTGTCGTACTCATATTTCACGCTGCGACAAACCGAACTTGGCATCGTTGCCAAGTGAGCTAGTTGCTAAGAGCCTTCTCCGCATTCTCTCATTCTCTCTCTCGCCCAAAAATAGCTATCGATCACTGATTGGTGATCAGTAAGTAACAAACATACATAACTGATTCCCAGTACCTCCTTAGGCTTCAAGCAGGTAACTTAAAAATAATTGAAATAAACATTCTTAACCAGCAATCAGTCAGTCACACGTATCTTACTGCTACAGAGTGATGACAGCCTTCTGTACTAAAGTGTAAAGTTAAACTTATTACAACAGGTTGTTTATTAGCTGTAAATAATTACTTTACAATTAGATAAGAAGAAATTCTATTGTTTTGCGGTTGCTTACCACGATTCTGGATTCTCTAGGCTAAGATTTAGGTAAGATTTCATGTAGATCTTAATCCCCTCTAGAGCAGTAAGGCCTTAGAATTAGGGTAGTTATAATTTCACTGCTGGTTTTAATTTTGTATACTCACTTAGCGTAAATAATAGTTAGCATTTAGTTTATATATTAGTAAATTTGCCACTACTGATCGCCACTAATCCTATTCACTTTCAATCACCTTTGTTCTTCTGTCGGCTGATGACAGACATACTGCTACCAAATTTTCGTTGTCAGGGAAACGTCACAAACGATCGCATTAAAGCTGTTCGCGCTCTTCTTGCTCGATCAACCGAGGGGCCTTCTGGATAGTGGAGATGCGCAGCCAACTAGGGATGGCCAACAACCGTGACATAATACATGTCCTACCCTACCAGAAAGCAGCTACTGTTTCTGTAGTGTGTTGATATTACAATAAAACAGTTGTTTCTATGCGGAGGCAGGACGGCCAATAAATTGTGGACTTCTAGTTTACCTTTAAACACAACGCAGGGAACACTCTGCCCGTGCGCGATCCGTAATGTACTTTTTCTTTTAAATTTTTTAAAATATAGATGATCAACATTAAATGCCGGAGTCCAATCTAAATTTATATTAAATTTTCAAAACGAATAGGATGCAGTGAGCGCACTTCGGAATGTAAAATGCCATTCCAGCTGAAACATTTTGGTTTCTCTTAAGTTTAGTATACTACTACAATTTCAGCATAACTCGTCATGAAGACATTACACATTCATTTGCAAGGGACTTCTCTTGCGTCCTCCTATGTAACATACCAAATCCGTGCTGCAATTGAAATCCCATCACCTTGAAGAAAAATACTTTAATTCAGCTGTTGGCACCGGTTCTTAATCAAATTTTGTCGTCGTCATGCTGTCCGTATTTTAACCTTTCTTATGCTCTTTATTTTCACAATTCACAATAACCATGACAGATTTCATCGCAGTGCTTTTGTGTCGGCTCTTCTACTGGTTGTAGATATTTTTTTTTTAATCAATTTGTTTATTTGTTAGGCTCAGGCGCGTGTAACACTTTACAGAGCCGATATTCAATATTGTTGTTAACAATATTTTATTTTTCGATATTAGTAAAAGTGGGTCGCCAATTACTCCTGGTTAGCTCGATGCTAATGGGTCACATATCGTTTAAAAAGGGCTAGGCAGGTAACGATTATTTTCTGCTTTTGGTTGCGACATCTACTAAATCCTCGGTCCTTGTAGTCCCTTTCAGGAACTAAGCGGCAGAAAGGTGACCATAGCTTGCTGGGTAGGAACAACATCAGCCATTCTTGACAAGTAATATAATAAATAAAACTTTCTTACAACTTCAAAAGCGCACAGTTTCAGGCACAACACTTTTTTCTCCACCAGCTTGTTTTTGATCTTCTTAGAACTGTGAAAACAAACATTTGCCTTCTTCCTTTTGCTCCATTACACAACTCAACAGCTCACCGTAATCCACCTTATGATGGCCTAATGAGTTGCATGATGGTGGTTGCATGTGAACTTTTATCCAGTAGCGTGACATCTAAAACGATTGATGAGAAAAACAACAGCCCTACCGTAACAAATTAGCAACACTAGAAACTGCAGTTAAACTATCATGAGGATGTTCTTTCGAATCAAGAAACGCAATAAGGTCTCACAAAGCAATCTCCATTTACTCACTCGTCAATTTGTTTTCGCAGCGTACTTCCCGGCGATCTTCTTGCCGTGTTCTTCGCTGCAGTGCGTTCTATAGTCTTTGAAAACGTTGAACTCTGCCGTACAATTCTCGCAGGCAAACAGCTTCGCGCCGGTATGTAGCCTCTCGTGCAGTCGAAGTTCTCTATTCCGGGAGAAGCCCTTCTTACATACCGTGCACATAAATGGCCGAAAGTCGCGATGTGCCGTTTGCTCGTGCCGCCGCAAATCCGACTTGTGTGCGTAGTTTCTCTTGCAATCCTCGAACGAACATATGAACTTCTGTTGGACACCATGTCGTTCCGATATTTTGTAATGTCTCCGGAGAGTTTTCAGGTTCCTGAACTTGTAACGTTTGCCCTCCTTTTTGCACAATTCACATTCATGGATTTCTTCTTTGTTATGAAGGCGCCAATGGTGCCACAGACTCTCCTCATTTTTGAACTGGTTGCCGCAAACGGAACATATATTATCGCCCGGGTTTCCATGTCGTTGCTCCTTGTGTCGCAGTAGATTTTTCTCGGTCACAAAAGCTCGACCGCATTCATCGCACTTGAAATCTCGTTGTATCTGGATGTTGGAATGAACATGCCGAATGTGAGTCTGGAGCTCGAACTTCGAAGCGAACGCTGAACCGCATTGTTCGCAGACGAAATTTTTCACCTTCATCATACGATGCCGTTTCAATGCAGGGCGAGATCCGTAATTGCAATTGCAGATCGGGCAGACGTGGGTGGATTTCTTTCGCCGCAGTTCATTCTCCAACTTTTTCACCCGATGAACTCGGTCGACGTGTTCCAGAAGGGATTTTTTGCTGTCGAACACTTTGAGACATTTCCGAAAACAACAAAAACGAACGCCGGGGGTTTCTTCGTCAGCTGTAGTTGACTTCTGATCGGCGGGAGGACTTGGGGATTTTTTATGGTCTCGACTTCTGAGATGAAATCGAGCAAATGTAATACTGCCGGTTCGGTAAGTGCATAACTCTAGTTTGCACTGATAGATTGCCTCTACATTTACGCCATTCAGGTGAGACTGATATCGGTATTCGTGTTTGAATGTTTGATGGCATTGCGTGCACCAAAATCTTCCCGTCTTCAATGCGTCTTGCTCATTCTTTGGTCTATTGGGATGATGTGCGTCTTTGAGATGCTTATCGAGTTGACTTTCATCGGGAAACATTTTATAGCATTCACAACACAGGTGGCCTGTGACCAACACTTTATCGAACGCTTCATTAACTTCGTCAAAATCCATCATTGGTCTCTTGTGAATCAATGAACATTCCATGTGCCGTTTGATAGCTGGCTCATCTCGACATACGTACGGACATAGCTTACAGGAAAATAGTTCTGGAATGCTTCGTTCATTTTTGTGACGGATTAGAACGTTCATGCTGCGGAATTTTCTATGGCACATAGGGCAATGGTTGCCTTCCGGTGGTTCTTCCAGCTGATGTTGCTCTTCGCAATGTTTTTCCATATCTGTATTCGAGGAAAAGTATTTCTCGCATCCACAGCACGCCACTCCATTGTAGTAAACAACTCGGTAATTTTCGTGATCCTCAACTTCCACAATCATTTCTTCCGGTGGCAAGACCTGAATTATTCTTTTTGATATCGGAAGATTAGTCGGGGGATTTTCTTCCTCTATCTCCACAAAAGACGCTATCTCTTTACACTCTATCGAACTATCCGACGCTTCCGTTATTATATCGGAGACATGATCAGAAATTGTGATAAGATCGTCCTCACTCTCGTCCAAAGTAATGATTCCGTCCTCATCCTGAGGTTCTACTTCTTTCATCACAACTTCGCCACCTTCAACCTCCACGACCTCAACGGGAACCTCCTCCACCAGATGAACCAAGCTTTCCCCAACGGAATCCTCATCCGTCGAAAACTGCTCCTGTTCGATAATTTCATCGAACAATTCATCCTCCCTGCGCATCATCAGATCCACCAGGATCTCGTTTTGAGCCTTCGGTTTGGCCGTGACCAGTTCAATAAGTTCGTCAACAATTCGATCCGGTATCTGCTGATCTCCGTCCAAATCGAGCTGCTGGAGCTGTTCGGTGAATTTCAGTCGATCACGTAGTTTTTCGTCGGACAAGCGGCATTTCAGGCAGAAATGGTAGGCTTCCAGCAGCTGCTTGCAGCAGCTTGTGCAGATGATCTTTGGCAGTTCATCGTCGGTGGTGACCTGTTTTGAAGGGGGTATAGATGAAGACATTTAGAATGGTTAAAACAGGAAAGCATTTCAAAAAAGCATCCTAGCAGTTGTGGACATCCTAGCTAATAAAAAGAGACTAAATCTAGTGTTATTCAATCACACAATATGTTGAAACCATGCCTTATACCTGGGACAGACATACAACGTACAGCGTTGTACGAACTGTCAAATACTTTAATCCAGTACAGAAAAACACGTACTAGACTAAAGGAGAACAACGCTGTACGTTGTATGTCTGTACCAGGTATTAATTAATACCTGGTACAGACATACAACGTACAGCGTTGTACTCCTTTAGTCTAGTACTCGTTTTTTAGTACTTGACAGTTCGTACAACGCTGTACGTTGTATGTCTGTCCCAGGCATAAAGTGAGTGATAGGAAAAAATGTTAATCTAATAGCTGGTACAGACATACAACGTACAGCGTTGTACGAACTGTCAAATACTTTAATCCAGTACTAAAAAACAGGTACTAGACTAAAGGAGTACAACGCTGTACGTTGTATGTCTGTCCCGGGCATAACTCAAACTACACGCGGCATGGTTTTTGTTTGTTTGAACAATGTAGTACCTACTGCCGAGCAGGTGTCGAATCAGGACCATCCAATAAACGTGAAGCTTCCTAAGCTCAACATATCAGTCTTCAAAGGTGAGCGCTCCATCCACAGTAGGATGGACTTGAAGGACACACTGAAGATGCAGTACTTGCTTTCTTATCTGGACGGCGAGGCGAAGGAGATGGCCAGTTCGTTCCCCTTCAGCGATGCCAACTATCAGGGGAAACACTAGAATCACATTACAACAAGAAAAAATACACACTTGTCCGGGAGTTCATAGACCAACCAGCAACGTCAAGTGCAAGTGGCCTAAAGAAGTTGGTTTCCACATCCGATGAAGTAATTCATCCACCTACTACTGGAAAAGGTAGACAAGGAGACCAGGTCCTTGTAGGCGCAGAAAATTATTAACGTTGACAGTCCAACCTTTGCTGACTTTCTGGATTTTCTGCAGAAGCGCTGCGACGCACTGGAAACGTGCACGGCGTTCATGAAGCGACCGACTCAAGGGGATACTGTGAATATGGAATACACGAAGCTGCAAGTTGGAGAGAAAGTTCATGCATTCCATACCAACACATCGTCATCAAGGTGTGCAAAATGTTCGAAGGATCATCCGGTCTATTACTGTGAGGAGTTCAAAGCAATGAATACCACGGCCGCAGGCACTTGGCACAAACAGTAAGACTGTGCTTTTACTGCTTGCGTCCTTATCATTTAGCGAAGAAGTGCCCTTCGAAATCGATATGCCGTTCTGCGGACCGCTGCCCCCCGTCAATGAGGAGGAGTGGACTGAAACGAAGGGGAATTTGCATTATCTGGAGCAAGTCAAAATACCACGATGGGCGGCAAACTACAACGGCCGCATCGAACTACACGAGTTCTCGAATGCATCGGAGGAAGCGTATTGCGCTGTGGTGTAGATCTGTGGACAACAACGGCGAGGTCCATGTTACCTTGCTGCCAGCGAAGACCAAGGTCGCTCCTGTACGACAAGTCTCCATTCCTCGTCTCGAGCTAAATGCAGCGAACCTCTTGGCGAAACTAATGAAGCCACAAGCAGTGCCATTCAAGCAATTCCAGGTTGAGCAGTACGCTTGAAACCTCGCAAGTGGAGCACATACATAGCGAATAGAGCTTCTATTCTGGGCATCATGCCAAGAAAGCTCTGGGCACATGTAATGTCAAACGAAAATCCTGCTGACTGCGCTTCCCGCGGGATCTCCCCAATGGAGCTTATCAACCATCCTCTATGGTGGACGGGGCTCGCATGGCTGTCCGACGATTCCACAACTTCGAAACGAAACGCACCAGACGAGGAACACGACGTCGAGTTCTATGATTAAACGTTGAGGAACGAACCAAGAAAAAAATGACAGCAATCAGAAAACATGTCATACAAAAAAATAGATACTACACACTAAGATTTTTTTACAGAAATCTGTAAAGTTTTACCGAATTCTCAACCGCTGAACGTTCGGTAATCCGATTCTACGGATTTCGGTGAAATTTTACAGATATCTGTAAAAAAAATTACCGGATTTCGGTAAAATTTTACCGAAATCCGTAAAATCGGATTACCGAACGTTCAGCTGTTGAGAATTCGGTAAAACTTTACAGATTTCTGTAAAATAAGCTGAGTGTGTAACAATCGAAAACAATTTAGTCAAAGGGTACGCAAAACGACAATGAATTATAGAAATTTGATTTTTACTGTATTTTTTCACAATTTGAGTAGCTGCAATCTAAAAAATTAATGCACTCAGAAAGACTAACTTTGCTATTATAATGTTATCCTTGGTCCTGACTGACAATTACAATAATAAACAATAGTTAACAACCCTTACTTTCAGCCAAATTCACGAGGTAAACAATCAAATTACCACAACAAAATATACTAAATATAACATTACATTAAATAACATATAATGGGTATAGGTAGAGACACCAGGGCACCCAAGTGAAACGATGTGGATAGGAAATGTGAACTTGCTTTTGGAAGGAGATTCTCTTCCCTATAAGTGCCTCTGCTTACGGGCCCATCCAAACGTTTTTGGCCCTTCATACAGACCCTTGATGATGACAAACAACAATAGAATCCTGATCAAATCATTTTTCAGATTATTCCACTGCTATGGAAAGTTACCTTGCTACAATAGTGTTATGTTCGGCCTTATGTCGGAATCCTAAGTACCTATAAATGAACTTTAAAGGATAATCAATATTCAATAAAGGATCATCAATATTCCAAAAAGTAATGGACAGTATAATAATGGGACTAAAATATGTTTGCTGTTATCTAGACGATGCCTTGATAGCTGGTAGAACATTGGTAACTCTATCTGTCGATACGGAACACGGTTTTTTCATCGTCATTTTGTTTACCTTTTTTCTGAATATTCCTTGTGTTTAAAATCGGCGTTTATTTGTTAATCGTTTCGTCTATCGATTTGTTTCGTCGCGCTAGTGTCGTTCTATTATTTTGAAAACTCAAAGTGCATTTATTTTGATTGTTTAGTGTAGTGTTTAGTGCGACGGTTGCAACAAAAGATTCTGCCTATCACCTCCCTACGCATTTTTTTCTTTCTCGAAGCGACATCTGGTTGTCATTAACGGCACTGAAAATTGCACACAACTCCCTGCCATAACAAACGACTTCAACCGCTTTGCGTGTTGCATATCCGCTGGTGCTTGTTATCTAGCATAAAAGCTTCAGGATGGAATCAAGCTGCCTACAGTGCTCTGAACCGGTGAAAACCCTAAAATTTATTAAATGCCAGGGTTTTTGTGAAAAAGTTGCTCATCTTGATTGCGTCTCCTTATCCCGTGCAAACATGGATTTAATTAGCGAACAACCTAATCTCTTCTGGTTTTGCAACAGTTGCTCCGGGATTATGAATTCGAAACACGTACGAGACGCTTTTGAGGCGTTAACGGAGGCATTACAAAATCTGAGCGAAACACATCGTTCAGCTCTGGAGGGAGTTAGAACAGAGTTGGAAAAAAAACAGGGAACAAGTCGAAGTTCTGGTCACGATAATTTCTGCTGTTCCTGCTGCTGCCCCTACTACCCCCGCTGCACCCGGTTTATTCTCCGGTTGGCCTAGTCTGGCTCGGAAAAGCAACAAACGATCGTTTGGCGCAGCAGGATTAATTTCACCCGATCAGCCTAGTTTATCGCGCGGCACAAAAAGCCATCTACGAACATTCCATCGGTTGCAACTGTTCCCCCAGAACCAGAAAAATGTTGATATTTCTGTCTCGGATTGCAGTCAGTGCTACGGAGGATGATATTCTCGCTTTAGCCACTGAATGTATACCTTGCGACGAACCGATCGAGGTTAGAAAGTTAGTGAAGAAGGACGCTGATGTAACGGCGATGCGATTCATTTCGTTTAAAATTGGGGTCGACGAAAAGTACCGTGAGGTGGCTCTCAGTGCCGACACATGGCCAGACGGGATCTTTTTCGGGAATTTGTCAACTACCAAGACAAAAATCCGGACAGGGGTTTCTAAAAACACCTCGTTTGATTTAAACCACCGTCGTCATCCTACGTTGGATACCATAACTATCACGAAACCGGGATGCACACCGCAAGGCATTACGGGAGCCCTCAACCGCTCCGACCCAGTCGTGCCAATCGAAGTTAATCATCTATCTAGCATCAGTTCCTGCCATCCCAGCCATCCCGGTCCTGTGGTCGGAGTTAGGGGGAGGGTCTCCCAACCTGAACTTCCAGGCAAGTATGTGTGTTATCCAAGGTATTCTGCTCCTGATGCTTTCCCGATTTCCAGTGCCGCTTCCTCGCATGCTGATGCTTGCAGTAACTCGCCGCTATTATGCTCAACCAGCCCGCTACATACCCATCACCTAACATGTTTTGCTCATCATCAACACACATCGACCGCCACTTCAACCGGTCTGGGACGCACGTCACAAAGCAATATGGAGGCCCTGGACCCTCCTAGCCCAGCTGTGCCCACTACCGGTATCAGTGACGCTGTATTTGCCCGTTCCAGCCGTCAAAGTCGTCCCGGCCCTGGGTCTAGTAACGGGGACAGGGCTCTCCAAGCTGCCATCCAAGGCAAGTATCCTTCCTCTAATGATGTCGCCCGGCCTGATGCTGTTTCCATTTCTAGATCGATACCGGCCGATTCCGTTGCCTCCTTATCTAAAGCTCTTCTGTACTACCAGAACGTAGGAGGCATTAACAGTTCGCTCGCCGAGTACCAGTTGGCATGCAGCGACGCATGCTACGATATCTACGCCTTCACAGAAACATGGCTAAACAGTAACACATTATCGAAGCAACTGTTCGACGACACGTACGATGTGTACCGACTAGATCGATCGCCGCTCAACAGCAACAAGAAATCTGGTGGCGGAGTCCTTCTTGCCGTGCGCTCAACGTTCAAATCTCGCCTCCTGAAGCCTCCCGAAAACTCATCGGTAGAACATCTCTGGGTGGCAATATCCACCAAAACCGGAACATTGTTTATGTGCGTGGTGTATATCCCACCTGATCGTGTCAACGACAGCAGCCTCATCGATAAGCACACTTTTTCTTTGGATTGGATCGTGTCACAAATGGGACCCAGCGACAACATCGTCGTTATGGGAGATTTCAACCTCAGCACGATTTCATGGCATGTCAATACCAACGGCTTCCACTATCCAGATACTTCATGTTCGTCATTCAGACCAGCATCTCTCTCCTTGCTTGATGCTTATTCTACCGCGAGACTTCGGCAAGTTAACGGCATTCCGAACAACAACAATCGTTTGCTGGATCTATGCTTCATTACCGAAGAACTGGGTCAAAGATGTTCTGTCATTCAAGCTCCGACACCGCTTGTCAAAAGCTGCAGAAACCATTCCCTCTGCTACTGACGCTGGAGTTAAATCCTGAGTACAGCTTCCATGACAACTTCGAAAATGTTTATTATGACTTCAACCATGCTGACTACGAGGGAATGAACAACTTTCTCGCCGACGTGGACTGGAACACGACTCTTGCAAACGGGGATGCAAATTTTGCTGCTTCGACTATGTGCTGTATTCTGCTTTACGCCGTCGATCAATTCGTGCCTAAGAAAATCAACCGTAAGCCTCCCAAACCTGCCTGGTCTAATTCTGACCTCAAACACTTGAAACGAGTTAAAAGGGCTGCTTTGAGGAAACACAGCAGATATCGCACCGATTCTACGAGGGCAAACTACGCTCGTGCCAACGACGATTACAAAAACCTCAATAACAGCTTGTACAACGCCCATCAGTTTCAATTGCAGAGTCGTCTCAAAACGAACCCGAAAAGCTTCTGGCGGTTTGTGAACGAACAACGGAAAGAAACCGGCCTACCCTCTACTATGACTGATGGCACTATTGAAGCAGACACTATCGTGGATATCGCCAGCTTGTTCCGTACGCAGTTCAGCAGTGTCTTCTGCGACGAAATTTTGGACGCCGAGAGCCTCGAAGCGGCTACTAGCAATGTTCCCCGCATGCCTGTATTTGGCTCTGCTTTCACTATTCATAGTGACATGGTGATTTCAGCCGGGAAGCAGATGAAAACTTCAACTGGATGCGGTCCTGACGGTATTCCTTCAATTGTCCTGAAGCGTTGCCTAAACACACTTGCTGCGCCCCTGGCTACGGTGTTCAATTTGTGTGTAACGTCCGGCGAGTTTCCTGAATGCTGGAAAGAGTCATTTGTATTCCCAATACACAAGAAGGGATGCAAAAGGTCCGTCGCCAACTATCGTGGGATTGCTGCACTAAGCTCTGTATCCAAGCTATTTGAACTAATTGTTCTCCAAAGGCTGGTCAATGAATATTCACAGACTATTTCTCCAGACCAACACGGTTTTGTGACCAAGCGCTCGACGGCGACCAATCTAACCGTATTTACATCGTTCATCATGCGCGAAATGGAACGCGGTCATCAAGTAGACGCCATTTACACAGATCTCTCTGCGGCCTTCGATAAAATGAACCATCAGATTGCCATTTCTAAATACGGCAACATGGGGGTACACGATCAACTGTTGAACTGGCTCCGTTCATACCTGACTGGTAGAACTATGTCCGTGAAGATTGCCGATTACGCCTCATCTAGCTTTCCGGTAACATCCGGCGTTCCTCAAGGTAGCAACCTTGGCCCATTCCTTTTCCTGCTATATATGAACGACGTGAACTTGGTCCTCAAATGCTTGAAATTATCCTACGCGGATGACCTGAAGCTGTACTACGTTATAAAATGTCCGGAAGACGCACACTTTCTTCAGCAGGAACTGCAAGTGTTCGATAACTGGTGCCGAATCAACAGAATGTCCTTAAATGTATCCAAATGCTCAACTATCTCCTTCGGCCGAAAACGTGCGATGTATCTCCACGACTACATCCTTCGAGGTACGCGATTGAAACGAGAAACAACGGTCAAGGATCTGGGAGTAATGCTCGACTCCAAACTGTCGTTCAAGGTTCACATTTCGTATATTGTTTCCAAGGCCTCTTCGCAGCTAGGATTTATGTTCCGCTTCGCAAAAAACTTCAAGGACGTTTACTGTCTGAAGGCATTATACTGCTCTTTGGTTCGCCCTTTCTTGGAATACTGTGCCATCGTTTGGTCCCCTTTCTACCAAAACGCAGTCCAGAGGATCGAAGCTGTTCAGCGAAGGTTTATACGCTTTGCTTTGCGACATCTTCGCTGGCAAGACCCTCGCAGATTGCCAAGTTATGAAAGTCGGTGCAAGCTCATCAACCTGGATCTGTTGGAAGGTAGGCGTATGGTAGCCAAAGCGTGTTTCATTGGTGATCTGCTTCAAGGAAATGTTGATTGTTCTGCTCTACTGGATCTCTTGACCATCAACACTCGACGACGAAATCTCCGTTTACAACAGTTCTTCGTGTTCCGGCACTCAAGGACCAACTACGGCAAACACGAACCTGTGCAAAGCATGTGCCGCGTTTTCAACAGCTGCTATAATGTGTTTGATTTTAATGTATCCCGTGAGGTTAATAAGCGTTGTTTCCGTATATGTTTTTGTTAAGTTTTGTTAATTTTCGTATGTAATTTAATTTTTTTAAAGGGTCATTGGGATGAACATTTTTATCTGTTGACGAAAATAAAATAAATAAATAAGGAATGTAAAAGAAATCTGTTTCTAGTGCTTCAGAAACTTCAAGATGCGAATGTGAAGGTTAACTTTGAAAAATGTAAGCTGTTTGTACAGTCACTTCCTTATTTGGGTCACTTAATAACTAATAATGGTATTTTGCCCTCTCCTGAGAAGCTCTTGACAATAAAAGAAGCAAAAATTCCAAAGGATGTGTCGGAGTTAAAGGCGTTTTTAGGCTTAATAAATTATTAAGGTAGATTCGTACCCCACTTGTCGACCAAGCTGAATTGTTTATATGCTTTGCTAAAAAAAGGTGCTATATATAACTGGGACGATAGGTGTCAGGGAGCTTTTCAGGAGAGTAAAAATCGTTAATCAATGCTAACATTTTAGAATTTTACGACCCAAATTAACCAATAATAGTAGTTTCGGATGCATGTAATTATGGTCTCGGAGGAGTTCTCGCCCATATGGTAGACGGTAAAGAAAAGCCAGTAATTTTTGAGTCATTCTCTTTGACTACTGCACAAAAATCATATCCGATCCTCCATTTAGAGGCTTTAGCGTTGACTTGTACGGTAAAAAAATTTCATAAATTTCTGTTTGGTCAGAAGTTTACAATATACACTGACCACAAACCACTTTTAGGAATTTTCGGTAAAGAAGGAAGCATTAGTTGTGTGTGACAAGATTGCAGCGTTATGCTATGGAGATGTCCATTAATGACTTCGAAATTTGCTATAGACCTTCATCTCAAATGGGGAACGCTGATTTTTGTTCTAGGTTTCCTATAGATCAATCGGTTCCTAAAACAATAGACGATGGATTTATAAATAATATCAATTTTTTTAGTGATTTTCCACTCGATTGCTCTCAAATCGCCAAAGCAAGCGTGATAGATCCATTTCTTTCGAAAATTGCAGCATACATAACAAAAGGTTGGCCGCTAAGGATGGAAAAGGTTGGCAACCAGTTTATACATTGCGACATGACCTAGAGATTATAGAGGGCTGCATTTTGTACCAAGATCGAGTTTTAATACCTCTTTCACTGAGAAATTCGATGTTGAAATTACTTCACGCAAATCACAACGGCATAGTTAAGATGAAGCAGCTGGCCCGTCGTACTGTGTTTTGGTTCGGATTAAACGCGGATATTGAAAACTTCGTGAAGCTCTGCCAAGCATGTTTAAAAACAGCAGTGATTCCCAAACCAGCTAGTGAAGGTTCCTGGATAAAAACGCTACGTCCATTTAGTCGCATTCACGCAGATTTCTTCTATTTTGAATCTAAAGCCTATTTGCTAGTGATAGATAGCTATACTAAGTGGTTAGAAATTGAGTTGATGAGGTATGGGACTGATGCGGGTAAAGTTATAAAAAGATTCACGGTTATTTTCGCGAGATTCGGCGTATTAGTTACTCCCTTCAATTCAAATCAATTCGTAACGTTTATGGAAAAGCAGGGCATAAAAGTAATGAAAAATCCCCCTTATAACCCTAGCAGTAATGGACAGGCAGAGCGAATGGTTAGAGTAGCAAAGGATGTTTTTAAAATGTTTTTATTAGACCAAGGGACAAGATCTTTAGATACAGAAGATCGCATAACGTATTTCTTAACGAATTACAGAAATACTTGTAATTCAGATGATAAATTTCCTTCGGAAAAGATGTTACGTTTTAAACCAAAAACTTTGATTGATCTAATTTTAGGGTGAATTACCTAGAAAAAGACGAATTAAAAGACAGTACAAAAATTATCTAGAACCTCTTCCTAAAAAGGAGTAGATCTTTGTAGATACTGCAAGTACGCCCTCTCAGGATCCTTTTCTTAAGTTGGCTTTGGGAGACAAAGTCTTATATAAAAATAATGATAACAATTCGTTATAAAAATGGATTTTCGCTCAATATGTCAAAAGAGTTTCACCGAATGTATTTCGCATTTCTTTTGACAGGGCATGTTACAAACGCCCATCGGAATCAGCTCAAACTCATCAAGCAACCAACAACTTATTCTAAAGTGCAAATACCAATACAAAGATCGAAAAGGAGAGGACAAGCAGTGTTTCGGAGGAGGAGGATTTCTATGGATACCCGGATGTGCACATGGTTCAGAAAACTTCGGAAGTGATGGTAGGCGTTTCAAAATAGCGAAACGTAGTCCCATTTTGTACACGCAGTCATACGAGAGCAAAAACGAACTGAAGATGTAAAAATATTATGTAAATCCCGACGATGGTGAAGGATCGGTCAGAACCAGGTTGTCGTTTCGAATATGTTTGTAAAAAAGAAGAAAATGTGAAGCAAGTGAAAATTAGATTGTTTGGGTTATGTTTGCCATGTTTTCGAAGAGAAGATATGTTACTAGCATTAACATAGCTAAAAAAAAGAGTACGAACAAACAGAATATTTGCGTAAATTGGTTTAATGTACTAATAAAAGATTATAATGATAATAATAATAAAATAACGTCTGATATAATTAAGCTAAAGGGGCAGGAACTGTTATGTTTCGGCCTTATGTCGGAATCCTAAGTACCTATAAATAAACTTTATAGTAAATGATCACTGTAGTGAATTCAGAATTATAGCATCTATGTATGAAGATTGAATAAACGAAGACATTGGTCTCTTGTGTCTATACCTTCAACAGAGTTAGAAGTTTATTCTTTTATAGTTCCGAAATATCAAAAATTAGAGGATATAATAAATAGATGGTAGTATTACATCATCATCATCATCATCATCATCATCTTACTGACAGATTAAACGAAAACTTTCATAAATAAAATTATGAATGAAAATCTTTTAGAAACGCATAGCACTGCTATTTATGAAATGAACACTGTAACAGGTTAAATCCAAAATACATATACAGAAAGGAATATAAACACTACCAGCAATACCTCTTATTGATGGAAGATGCCACTTCTTCATACTCACACATTTGGTTGTTTAGAAATTATGAAAATATTTGAAGAAACGATTGAGATATTAACGCTCAAAACCTGACCACTTTTCGTAACGACCGATTTTTTCAATTTTTAATAATACTAACTCATAACACTTATAAGCGTTACAAATATTATTTATGTGTGAGCTGCCATACACTTTATAGTTCGCATCTTAAAGTTAGGATTTATGTGATTTCCACACATACTTTTAATGTTTTAGTGCACGTAATCAAGATGGCAACAGAAGAAAAACATTTTTACCGTCTCGATTTATCAACAGAACTTCTGTGAATTTATGAAGGTATTTGTTCAGTTTAGATATATTAGCACAGAGAACAGACATCCAAGCTAGAGTGCCCATTGTGTGTAAATTTCTGTAACTGCCATTTTAAAATAATAGCTTGTTTCCGTTAGTTTTGGTGAATCGTATGTTGATGTGCGCCACTTGCCCACCGTGAGATTTGATAGCCTGTCAATTTTAGTTTGGTGAAACCTAGACTAGACGGCGTTGTTTTTCCAACGGTTTGCTTTTAAAAGTTTACACAGTAAATTGGGAAAAATGTTCGAGCCTGGATGTCTGTTCTCTGTGATATTAGTAAAACAATAATTCACAATGGAGAAAAAATCCAGCGAAAACAAATATTGCATTAATAGGACGTACGATACGGACGGACGTACGTACAATTTCATTTATCAAAGAAAATTAAGTGGTGAAACATAATGTAAAGTTTATACGGAAATTTGCCTCGGTGTAACGTTAAAAGCGTCACAGCTGCTATCAGCACACACGAATGCTCATTACTTTCAGTGTTTGAAAAACAAACAAATCCTTCAGTATTTTTTGCTCGGGTTATCTGACATCCTTGTTTGCTAAATAAAACAAAAAAATCCATGCAATTTTGAGCCCAAAATCCAGCATCAACTAAACTAATTGCAAACGTTCTAGTCGATCGAAAACATAAAAATTCACTCTCACCGTCAGCTGCCCGCAATAGGCCAACATCTGCGCCAAAGTTGGATGCTCCTGTTGCCCCTCGGTGTCTTCCATCCGCTCGTAGATGGACACATGCCGCATTTGGGTGCAATCTTCCGCACACACACGGCAAGACGATTGGACCGGATTATCCATCACTTTTCCTTTTTATCACGAATCACTTGATTATCACGAATAAACCATTATTTCGCTCTCGATCGAGGACGAAGGTGGTCCCAGGAAAGATCGATTGCGACTATGTTTATGTTTATTCCATCGATGGTGTTTTGGAAAGGGCCTAAGTGAGATAACTTTGGCAGACTGTTCTAGAATAGGATGAGAGGATGGAATACGAAAAAATTACCTGAATCATCGTCAATTCAATGGTTTAAATCTAAAATTTATTTTTCATTCCATTTTACGAATCGTATTTCAATTATCTTCATATAAAAACTCAACTGAACCGAGAAAGTATTTAAAGACCACGACCGTCAGCACCATTCATCCTTTCTGACATCTAATTTTCTCCCGCATCCAGCTATTTTCGTTTCGAGCGTTTCGAGAGGAACTTGGTTCGTCGCTCACGAGCTAACCTCCAAAGTCGCGTGTTTTTGTTTACATCCCAATATCGGAAAAAAAGTCGCGTGCAGCTCGGTCGCGGAAATTACTTGCCATTTTCCGGAGGAAAACCGGCTCGAACCAGGAAAACCATGTGCATTGAGACAGCGGAAAAGGTCGCTCCAGGGAGAAAAAGTGAAAGCGATACGAAAACCGGTATGGATCGGTCGGAAAAGGATGACAATGGCTTGCGAGTTCGTCGCATTGCTGGCGGGTGTATGATCAACCACGCTCCGCTATTTTCAGCGGATGGGAAGTAAGTGGTCATCGAATATGCGATGGAACTTACTAACAATTTGTTGTCAATTTCCAGCACTATCTACGTCGTTTGGGATAAAACGATCCGGGCATTCAGTGTTATCACGGGTGAGTGCGTGCGAGACTACGAAGGAGCGGACGATGATATTGTCGGGATATTCATCAACCGGAACATTCCCAAGTTTCTGTACGGTTGTACCCGCAGTGGAAAGATTCTTGGTTGGAAAGCGGATTCCGGGGTGCTTCAAGAATGCAAGCAAATCCTGTTGAACACCCGGTTTCCAGTGGAGCACTTCAGCATCATGTACGACGAAAATGACACAGCAACGTATCTGATTAGCGGAGGAGCGAACAAAACCCTCGCCATGATTTTCTGTCCTTTGAAGTGGAAAGTTCTGCAGACGTTACCGCTGAAATTTGACAAACCAGTTTCGCAAATCAAAATTAGCGCCCGGAGGAGACAAGCTTAACTACTTTGCGATGATAACGGACGACTTGTGGCACTGGGTCACGATCAAACCCTACATCCGGGTGTTCACCAAAAAGCACTGCAACGGCGTTCAGACCCGCGTGGTTACGTGCCATCCAACCGAGGACATCGTTGCCATTGGAGACGTCATCGGGAGAGTAGTTCTCTACAGAATTTCCTCGTCACGAAGAGACCCGTTCCGGAGATGTACCATTGGCATCCGAATCCGGTTCAGTGTGTGGTGTTTTCTCAAACGGGGACACACTTCTATTCGGGTGGTTTGGAACGGGTGCTCGTCAAGTGGACGGTGGGAAAACAAGGGACCAAGGACGTTTTACCGCGGTTGTCCGATTCCGTTGTGCAGGTCGCCGTGGCTCCAGAGAATCTAAGGGTAGCATTGTGCACCGAAGACAATGGCATTCAAATTTTTGAATGCCCTGCAAAAAGCAGACGGTGGTGCAAAGTTTTTCCCGGATTTCGAATGATTATACCTGGGAGGAATCAGTACCTATTGGGATTCGGGTGAATCCTCGAACTCAGACGATGATTCTGGAACGGTAGAATCGGATGCATTCAATTCTTTTTCCACCCACAGCAGGAGTTTGCTGTACACGGTAATTTTCTAAAGCTAACAGAAATGCCCATTTCAGTTCTAACAAAGTTCCTCCCATTGCAGCTTGACATCACCCTTAGGAACTACAACACTCTGGAGCAGAAAAAGGTCATCTACAACACGCTAGTTACGAACGTCGCCGTAAACGCTTTCTGGCTAGCAACGGTCGAAAATTGGAACGATAACTGCTACTCATCGGAAACTCGGCTTAAGTTCTGGAGATACGACGAATCCCGCCAGAACTACTCGCTCAACACAAACGTCGAACATGTGCACACCAACGGAGTTAACGGGCTGGAGTTTTCCGACAGCTCCAAAGAACAGGACGTCCTCTGTGCCACGGCTGGCAATGATCGATGCGTTAAGGTGTGGTCCCTGGAAGAGATCGAAGTGACCGGAGGAGGCGAAAAGCTAGTCTGGATCTGCGTTGGTCGCGTGGACTACAAAATCTGCCGGTCCGCTCGATTTCCTTCTCCCAGGATGGCTCGCTCTTGGCCGCAGGTTTCGGCAACGTTTTATGTGCTTGGAATGCGGAGACTCTTCGCCTCAAGTGTGTCCTCTCCGCTCCGGCTGGATACGACGGTGGTACTAATCGTATTGTTCTATCAGTCCCCAGTAAAAAGAACTTGGTCAACAAAAGTGAGTATCTCAGTAAGAAATCAAAAATCGTTCAGCAACTGCTCGAGGTCCTAGAATCGAGAGACACTTCCAGTCTCTTCAAAAACGTCACACCAACCAAGAAGAAACGACTCCTGGACAATCAATCCAAGCCCAACCCAGATTTATCCGACGACGAAAAGAAGTTGATCTTCAAACGTGTCCAACTTCAAAATGAGCTGACCCTTCTGCAAAAGGCCGAACTGTTCCACCACCTTCGCATCCAGTGCCGAACGGCTGGTCAGATGAAGGAGAAGATTACCGAAAAACTCGCCAAAGCAAAGAAAGTTTCTCCGAAACCGAAAGCCGCCTCCAAAAGGCGATCGACCAACTTCTGTTCCAACGCTAAATATCGCTGCAAGCGGAAACTGCGTCAGTACCAGCGCCGGAACAGAGCCAACTCCAAGCCTCTCGCAGTTTACCAGTGTGTTCGATTCCAAGAAGGATGGCAAACCTCGCCCCAGTGCCGCAAAAACAGGCACACCCAAACGCTCAACCACTTAAAACGACGGCCCAGAGTCCGGCAGGTCCTGTTCTGCTACGGCGAACACTCCCACTTGATTGTAATGTGCACCGATAACCGGCTGCTCGTATGGAACCTGCTGACGCTTCGGATTCAAGTGACCGTTAACCTAAGCGTCGACCGGATTGTCATCGATTCGTTTACCAATCTGATTGCTGCTTTTACCACCGATAATGAATGTAAGTCACCGGGTTTCAGATTAGGGAATTCCTTCAAATCACTTGGATTGATTCGTTTCAGTGTACATATTTCTGCCGAACATCCCGATGCCGCCGTACCAGCGGAAGAATCTCCCGTCGGTGTTCGGTGCGGCCTGGATTCTCAGAGATTCCCCAAATCGCAGTCGCTGAATGTTGACTGGCAAGCCGTTTCGCAGCTGTACTTCCTAAATGAGAATCAGGTGGGCGACTTCTCCAGTTTGATGGGGAGTTTCCAACATCTTATGGATTTATTTCTTTGGAATTACTGCATTTGGTTTCCGGACAGTGACGAGGAGTCGCTTGGCCCGGTGGTTTATATGAACGATGTGGTGGGCAATGGGCTGCCGAATACGCCCTTTGCATCGATGTTGGCCAAGCAGCAAACCGGAAGCGGAATTCGAACAGGGGCGGTGAATGACGCCAACCGGATTGGAGTGGCTGGGAAGAGCAGCGTCCGGGAGGTAAGTGCCGTTTGCTTAACTTTTGACTTTTTTGGGAACCTAGGGGTGGGGTTTCATTTAATGAGTGAAAATCACCTATCAGAAAAATGGGCTTTTACCTTAAAGTTTTATAAAATTAATCTTTCAGAAAGTTTGGGGATGTTCGACATCAACC
>JASCZW010008298.1:0-68669 GCA_034211315.2 Aedes japonicus | reverse complement strand
TTATTAATTCAGACAAAGCACCAAAAAATGAAAAAAGTGCCACTAAATTATTAAGGCCTTTGCCAACAAATAATGTGTGATCAGCATTAAAAAATTAGGAATGAGCAATAGAAGATGAGAAAAGATCTTCGGATAATCTAATTGTGAGCGGTAAATCTGTCAAATAAAGCAACAGCTATTAGTATATGTGCAATTAAATATGACTTAATTTCCGTAAAATGATGTAATTTGAGCACTAAACTGCTCGCATATGTCTTGGAATTTTATTGGATTTTTCCATAAAAATAGTAAAACGAGCAATAAATAACTGAATAACCACAATAAAAAAACGCAAATGTCCTGAGTAGTAGATACAGCAACCCATCTTTAAATTAAAAAATAATTTGATATCGTGAAAACTTTCCCATTAAATAATCAAAAACATCATTTAAAAACTGAATAGGTTCCAGAAAGCAGAAAACAAATTCATACATAAGATTGGAAATGAGCCATAAAAATTATGATGTGTTTCAGGACAAATTAAAACTTTCCATATGGAAGTGATTATATGAGCAATGAATATTCAATAATGTGCAAAAGGCAATGATATTTTTTTAAATGGACTAATGAACGTATACATTCCAAATAAGAGTTGTTGAGCTTCTTCAACTCTACAAAAATTAACCTGTGATAATTTTGAAATGGTCATCAAACCCTTATCAATGTTCAGGCGCACAAATCACAACAGCAATCGAAAATTTAAATTATGGGCAATTTTTTAATATAAAGCAGTACTGAAAAAAACTGCTCATTGCATAGCTTGCATTTTTCAAAGAAGATTGGTAACAAAGACAGTAAATTGTCACCAAATTTGCGATGAAACATCATTTTTCAGAAATTAGAAGAAAAATTAGCATCTCAGTATCTACTAATTTTTCTTCTAATTTCTAGTTACAGGTATTCCACCAAACAGCTCAAACCCTCTAGGATTCATCATTTTTCTAATTAATCAAAGCAAAGGACATTTCTTAATTCAAAATGCGCAATCAACTAATGGAAAAATAACATATAACTGGCCTAATGATTAGGTCAAATCGTCCAGATAAAAATAAAAATAGAATTGAAAAAAATGTATGCCACATCGGACAGTCTGTAAATGAGGACATATCAACTTTAATTAGTTAGTAGGTTATTTTTCCAACATTAAACGATTTCACAGTTGTAGGGTGCATTACAAACGTTGTAAGGAGCCTCTCATGAACTTAGGCTTTGTGCACAAATTACGTAACGCAAAAAAGGAGATTTTGGACCCCTCTCCCCCTATGTAACAATAAGTAACACTTGACCAACCACCCTCCCTTAATTACGTAACGCACACACACCCCCACCCCCTATTTCTCAATTGTGATAAAATTATCACAAAAACTGTTATTGTTGTTGATTTTATGTTTAATTCTCATTTGGGTTATTTGAAATTCATATAGGTAACTTAAAGCTATTATAAAGATTACGAAAAACATTGCAGTTTTTGTACTGCATTTATTCAAGTTACTGAATGTTCTTAAAACTGTTACAAATGTAAGTTTAACAAGTTTACTCAAATGCCTTTTAAATATTTAAAAGGCACGAAAAAGTTCAAAGTTTTATTCATATCACTTAAATCTAGGTTAAAGATTGCAACAATATTATATCAATGCATAGTATTAATTGCAAATATAAAATCATTATTATTGATTTTTTTATACCAATAGAGTTTTCTTGATCCGTGCTGTGCATGAATAAGGGCGCACTGTGTACGACTAATTCATGACGGCAGAAACATAGACAACAGACGCAGTAAAAAGTGCATTTGATGTAGGCTACACGCAGAGGAACATTGGGTGGTTGAACACAATGATTAGAACCAACATTTCTTGTGTATTAAATCAAAACCACACATTGTTTTTGTTTAATGCAATCGCATATTTGAAATAACAAAATTTCGTATCGAATCCAATATTGCTAGTCAATTAATATTTCTAACAGAAATCATTATTGATTCAACAGAACAATTTTTTTGCATCAAAAATCAACAGAACATTTTACTTAATTTCTTATAATTTCAATGGTTATAATATAAATAACATTATTTTTTTTCAATTCATCCGCTTTGGTTGAAATAATGCAAAGGTACATTGTGTCCAAAGATCTTATTTGTTGATTCAACAATAAATGCTTGTTGTTTTCAATAGCCTCATTTGCAGCGCTTTTAGAGACAACAAAAATTGGTGTTGCTTCAAAAATAAAATCGGTATTATTCGAAAGAATAAAAATTATGGGTAAGCCGTGAGTCACAATAAAATTTGTTGAATCTATACAGAACAATGTATTGCTCAACGTATAGATGTACGATTAATGGAAAATTGCACATTTAAATAGTACGTCTCCATTTATCGAAGCTTTAGAATTTAGTCGGAAATCAAAAGATAGAGTTAATCAATTTTTCCTAGAATTTCAGATTTCTGGCACCCCTGGCCATAAATGTGTCTCTGTTATGGCCACTTCCATAAGAAACACATGCGATTGGCCATCAAAGGAACCAATATTTAAAATTATGGTGCAGTGTTCCAGTTATGACAAACATGATAAACAATACAAAAACAAAGTTTTGTCTCAGTTTGAATAGTTTACCTTCAAAATATGGATTGAAAGCTTTCATTTGACGTATTGAAAGTGGGGTCTCCCAGAATTTGTAAACATAGTTCTTGATGAGTATAAATTAACCCTTTTCTACTTGCAACATACTAGTTTGCTTGGCATACCGGAAATTTTATTGATGCCAATAACCAATTTTATTCATTTTTGAAATTTTCAAATTGTTCATTTTGCTACGTAACGATTTTTAAACTCCCCCTCCCCCATATGTCACAATAAGTAACGGTTGCTCAACCCCCATTTCCCCCCTTCATGCGTTACGTAATTTGTGCACAAAGCCTTAAATAAATGGTCATAACTGGAGTTTTGTTAATTTGAAGGAGCATAAATATTAGGAAGAAAAAAGCCGCTGCAACGAAAAACGTATACAGGGTCATTAGAATAAGATTCAATGCTGATTCTTGGAAATTGGATGATGTATTGGAATCAGATGTTTTTCGAATATTCTCAAATGTATGATAAACTGAAGCTATCTGACTTTGAAAAAGCAAAGGATCTTGTTAACGGAATCCCCTACACTCTTTTTGGTAGCCATTGATAATCCATTGGAAATCCCTTGATATATAATGTTTGTAAGAATAACCCCTTCATTACTTCCCAAGAAGTTAATCAGTTAAAACTGGAAGTCCTTATCATGGAGACAACGTCCAGAAATACCAGCATCTGTCTGTTCCTGAGCATCCTTGAGGTTTACAAACGCGTAATCATCATTCTGAAAATAAAAACTTGGTTAAACCGACCGCACCTTCGATCATCCGAAAGGGCTTGTCGTTGCTTAGAGATTGCATCGGGAACCGCTCAATATAAAAGTAAGTTGCGAAGTTTCCGAAGTTGACAGGTTTCCGACTGTGTGTAATCGCGGTGTGGTGGATGAGTGGATCAAGTACAACGACGTTAGAATGACGAATCATGTTCGTAAATAATAAGAATTTACCTGCGTTGTTACCAAAAGTATTGCTTTATATTATAAAATTGCCCAAATATTTTTTATTTCCGATTACTATTTTGATGTGTGATGTGCGCCTGAACATTGATAAGGGTTTGATGACCATTTCAAAAATATCACAGGTTGATTTTTGTACTTTTCCTTGGCTTGGATACATTTTTTAACCGTATTTATAAGTAGTGACCATATTAAATGATCCGTACCGACAATATTTTTTTCAATACAAGCGACAGTCTTATGGTTATTGGCAAGCTCAACATATCATTTGATAAAAATATCAGTTGAAAAAGCTCAACAACTCTTATTTGGAATGTATACGTTCATTAGTCCATTTAAAAAAATATCATTGTCTTTTGCACATTATTGAATATTCATTACTCATTTAATCACTTTCATATGGAAAGTTTTAATTTGTCCTGAAACACATCATAAATTTTTATGGCTCATATCCAATCTTATGCATGAATTTGTTTTCTGCTCTCTGGAACCTATTCAGTTTTTAAATGATGTTTTTGATTATTTAATGGGAAAGTTTTCACGATATCAAATTATTTTTTAATTTAAAGATGGGTTGCTGTATCTACTACTCAGGACATTTGAGTTTTTTTAGTGTGGTTATTCAGTTATTTATTGCTCGTTTTACTATTTTTATGGGAAAATCCAATAAAATTCAAAGACATATTCGAGCAGTTTAGTGCTCAAATTACATCATTTTGCGGAAATTAAGTCATATTTAATTGCACATATACTAATAGCTGTTGCTTTATTTGACAGATTTACCGCTCACAATTAGATTATTCGAAGATCTTTATTTTGCTCATTCCTAATTTTATTGCTCATTCCTAATTTTTTAATGCTGATCACACATTATTTGTTGGCACAGGCCTTAATAATTTAGTGGCACTTTTTTCATGTTTTATTGCTCAAATCTTTCTTTAAATTGATGATTAATTATGCTGTCTTAATGTTTCGTGATGCTCAAGCTGCTCACTGTGCTTTTCTTGTGTGTTTATGATTCTTATTTGGGGATCCGCGTTGTGGGCTACTGTTGACTTTGATTGCGATTTTCCCATGATTACGGTTATCGTCCAAACGCACGCACTTTACTAATGAATGGCTTGTTTAGCAATTTCATTCACTGCTTTCAGTTCTTCTAAGTAACTGTTGCTTGCTTCGATAATCTTCCTTGCTGTAAATGTCAGCAATAACAACAGCGCGAAAATGACAATGCACCGCGTCACACTTTCCATGTTCGTTCTTAACACTTTTTCCTAAGTCTTTTGCATCACCCGGACACTGGCGACGAAAAATCTTTATGGATGACACTAGCTTAATTTTTCACTACTTTTGTTCACCTAAAGGGCGATACGGTCAAAATTTGGTCAATATCAACTTGACGTATTTCTTTCTATTTTGCATTTAAAAAACCTGAACACCCCTCATTTTGAAGGTGTGTGTGTGTAGAATGTTGCTCCTATTTTGATTTTGGAATTCACTCTTGAGTTGTCAAAATGCCGTCCAAGCAAGAAGAGCAGCGTATCAAAATTTTGCTCGCGCATCGCGAAAATCCGAGCTACTCGCACGCAAAGTTGGCAAAATCGCTAAAAGTTGCCAAATCAACCGTTACAAATGTAATTAAAGTGTTTGGGGAACGTTTGTCGACAGCCAGGAAGTCTGGATCGGGGGGAAATCGAAAACCGGATGCCGCTGAGACGACAAAGAGAGTTGCCGGTACTTTCAAGCGAAACCCTAACCTATCTCTCCGAGATGCCGCAAATAAGCTGGGTGTATCGTCTACAACCGTGCATCGAGCCAAAAAACGAGCCGGACTATCGACTTACAAGAAGGTAGTGACTCCAAATCGCGATGATAAACAAAATACGACGGCCAAAGCGCGATCCCGGAGGCTGTACACGACGATGCTGACGAAGTTTGACTGCGTGGTAATGGACGACGAAACCTACGTTAAAGCCGACTACAAGCAGCTTCCGGGACAGGAGTTTTATACGGCAAAAGGAAATGGAAAGGTAGCAGATATTTTCAAGCACACGAAACTGTCAAAGTTCGCAAAGAAATATCTGGTTTGGCAAGCCATCTGTACCTGTGGCTTGAAAAGCAGCATTTTCATAGCTTCCGGACCTGTCAACCAAGAAATTTACGTGAAAGAGTGTTTGAATAAACGTCTGCTGCCTTTCCTGAAGAAACACGGTTGTTCCGTACTGTTGTGGCCGGATTTGGCATCTTGCCATTACGGTAAAAAGGCCATGGAGTGGTACGCCGCCAACAACGTGCAGGTGGTTCCCAAGGACAAGAACCCTCCAAACACGCCGGAGCTCCGCCCAATTGAGAAATACTGGGCTATTGTCAAGCGGAACCTAAAGAAGACCAAAAAAAACTGCTAAGGACGAGCAGCAGTTCAAGGCAAACTGGCTTTCTGCGGCGAAGAAGGTGGACAAGGTGGCTGTACAAAATCTGATGGCAGGGTCAAGCGTAAGGCCCGGCAATTCGGATTTGGAAAAGCGGAAGCCTAACTGAATATTTTTACTGAATTTTATACTAATTGAACTTGAAAAAGAAATTTAATTTGATTTTTTAAATAATCGATTTCACCGATTTACACGTGTTTTCCCTTGACCAAATTTTGACCGTATCACCCTTTAGTCACGGTTTGCCATGAAATATATCTTTGGCATGTCATCGCAGTACAATTCTTTTCCGACGTAAGTTTACGAATGATTCGGTTTATTTTTCGATTCCTTTATGAAACTTATTTCTAGCTGGAAAATACCTAATTGTAAAAGCAGAGACAAGAGAGCCTCTGTAGAAAGAGAGAATTGGAGGTACCTGGCAACATACTTAAATTTTATGACGGTATACTACCCGTCGTGAAATTAGGAATAGTGGATTATGGTGTAATTTGAGAACATGGGAACTTGCATCGTTGTCAATTGCACCACAGGCAATTGAACTTGGGTGTTCTTGCCTATGTTGCAAGACCTTGACGATGGAGTTTAGGGATGCTATTATTAACATCTGTTTGCAAGATGTTTTCTATTTTGTTATTTATTAAATTTATTTATTTATCACAATAATTCAACTGACAACAAATGTCTAAATGAATAAAAAACTTAAATTACTTGGTTACGGCCAGAAGTACGGAAAGAGTCAAGTAGCCGATGACGAAACACGTCAGCAGATAAGTTGAAGTCGAACATATTGAAACGCTCGTTGAAACGCTGGCTGATTTCTCGAATTGGTTCATGGAGTGCATAGTTGTTGTTCTGTGGCTCAAGATGCAAAAATACACGTTGATGAAGAGGTCTCTCGGGAGCGTACAAATTTAACTGTAACAACAGTGCCGGACAGTCAATTTCACCCCTGAGCAGCTTCCCAGCAAACAAAGCCTGAGCGGCCTTTCGTCTCACCTCAAGTGGCTCGATATTAAGCAGACGGCTACGCTCTTCATACGGAGGCAGGTTCGTAGGATCACGCCAACTCAGAAAGCGAAGAGCGTATCTTACGAACTTTCGTTGAACTGCTTCGATTCTGGCGATCCATATGGCCTGGAAAGGGCACCATACAATAGCACATGATTCCAGTATGGAACGTACAAGTGAGCAATAAAGTGACCTGAAGCAGAGCGGGTCACGAAACTCGTCAGCAATTTTAAAAATAAAGCCCAGTTGACGATTGGCTCTGGACACAATGTCGTTGTAGTGAAATCTGAATGTCATTCCATTATCCAAAATAACACCGAGATCCTTGATGTGTTGAACGCGAGTGAGCGATTGCCCGGAGAGGACATAGTCGAAGATGATTGGTGCGTTTTTCCGGTGATATGATATTATGTTGCATTTTTCGATGCTTAAGCCCATCAGATTCCTTGAGCACCAATCGGCGAAAATACACAACATATGCTGCAAGTCGGAACAGTCTGATAGACTTTTTATAGTTTTGTAAATTTTTGAATCATCTGCGTAGAAGAGGCGGGACCCTGGTGGGGATAGCAAGATGGCATCGTTTATGAAGATCGAGAAGAGCAGTGGACCAAGGTTGCTGCCTTGCGGAACTCCCGAATTATATGTGAAAGCTTCCGACTCCGACGTTCCAATCTTAAGCCGTACTGAGCGATTCACCAAGTAAGACCTAAACCAATCCACAGCGGCAGATGATATGCCGAGTATGTCCAGCTTAGCAAGCAGAATTTCATGATCCTCCGTATCAAACGCAGCCTTCAGATCCATATACGCAGCATCAACCTGCCATCCAGAATCAATACAACGCAGGCAGCTAGAAGTAAACTGAACCAGGTTCGTGGAAACCGATCGTTTCGGATAAAAGCCGTGTTGATCAGAATCGATGTAGTTTTTACAGCACTCAAGCAAGGAACCGTTTATAATAATTTCAAATACCTTTGAACATGCGCACAGTGATTTGATACCACGGTAATTGACAATGTCCCGTTTATCTCCTTTTTTGTAGATCGGAAATATATACGAGTGTTTCCAGCGTGTGGGAAACTCACTTTGCTGCGCCGAAAGCTGGAAGATCCTTGGAAAGACTGTCTGCGCATCGTCTTAAAACTGACGATGGGATGCCATCAGGGCCAGTGGCAAACGAGAGCTTCAGTTTGTGAATTGCAGTCATCACTATGTCATCAGTAATGCATGGAAAATCGAAATTGACCACGTCGTGTGGCAACCCCATAGTAGCATCTATCACTTGTGTCGGCAAAGCCGAGAAATCGTTGAACACTTGCATAAAACGTTGGGCAAACAGGTTGCATTTCTCACCTTCAGTATTGGCTGTGTTGTTTCCGAGGAACATGGAACAAGGCAACCCGGTTTCCTTTCGCTTGGAGTTAACAAACGACCAAAAATTTTTTGGGTTCTCTCGCAGGTTTGCTTCTGTGCGTCTTACACGTCGATTGTAAAGGAAACGGTTATATTTGCGGTAACGATGACTTGCGAAATTAAACTGTCGTTTGTAGTAGGGTGAGCGGGAAGTGCAGTACTTACGTAGGGCGGCAGAGCGTTGTCGCTTCAGTACGCGTTGGCGTGGATTTGACCATGATGGTTTTTGCGGAGGGCGACGTACAGGAACAATGCGAATAAATGCATTTTCCAGCGCAGAACTGAAAAAATCAACTGCGTCGTTCACATTACTTGTCGATTCAATAAATTGCCAATCAATTCCAGCAAGCTCATTATTCAATGCAGCGTAATCGGTCCGCCGAAAGTCAAGAGAGTAGGACTCAGATGGCGGCGAATGAAACAACGGGGCGGGTAGGTTGAAATTCACGACGAGAGCAGGGTGGTCGGCATCTAGATCGATTAGTGGTTCTACTGGCAGAGTAAGGAGTGTGCCCGGTAATGCACGATTATTGGCTAGAACAAGATCGAGCAAGCGCCCATTCCGGTTCAGCATGGTATTAACTTGAGTGAATCCATGAAAATTAAATCCATCCAAAAGGCTAGAACAAGCCGCCGGCATATGCGATAACAAGGGATCGATCATTGGAATGTCGTTGCCCGCCAAGCGCCACTGTAACCCAGCTTGGTTGTAGTCGCCGAATAAGAGCGCAGGAGAGTGAGAGCTCAGTTGAGCTGATATTGAGCCTAGCGAATCCACATAATCACGGATGATTGTGCAATCGTTTTTTCGATCGGGAGGAATGTAGACTACGCCCACGCTAAGTGTGTCTCGTAGATGCTCCAGAACAATCCAAATCTGCTCCAATCGGTTTGAAATGGGCGACTCGCTGAGATAGCTGGTTAGCCTAGTTGAAACAGCAATCAGGACCCCTCCGCCGCGTGTTTTATGACTATTCAGCGGGGATCGATCAGTTCTGTAGACATTGTATAATGATCCGAAAAGTTGCGACGAATTGATCCTATCATCCAGCCACGTTTCCGTTAATACAATCATATCATATTCTTCCTCCGAGACTGCCAGAAAGAACGCGTCAATTTTGGTCCTCAACCCACGAACGTTCTGATAGTATATCCGCAATTCATTCGAAGTACGATCCGGAGAGCTGGAAATCAAAGCGGATTCAGGTACCGAAACATCCAAATCGAAATCATACTTGCCTGAGGGTGCAGGCCGGAAGCCCCTCTACCGTCGCCAGCCACAGGTCCGGGGCGGTGAAGATGGCAGATGTCAGCAGAAAGCACGACTGGGCTGGGCGGTTCAGGGGCTTCCTTGGTGCCTGTTTTGAGGTGTCCCGGTTCGGAGAGTTTGTCGTCGATAGATGAGTTGTTGTCGAAAGTGGAATCAGTTGGGTTGACGTAATTTATTAATCCTAGAGGGTTTGAGCTGTTTAGTGGAATACTTGTAACTATAAATTAGAAGAAAAATTAGTAATCTCCATTTAATTCCAACTACCTTTGCTTATCTTCGACAGATACGCGTATTTCGTCTACAATGTGCAGACTTCTTCAGTGTCTCGTACTAATAACTCGACCCAGTCGCAGACACTGAAGAAGTCTGCACATTGTAGACGAAATACGCGTATCTGTCGAAGATAAGCAAAGGTAGTTGGAATTAAATGGAGATTACTAATTTTTCTTCTAATTTATAGTTAGTAATTTATTAGTTTTTTGCCAAGTCAACGAATTCACGGAATTGCAATCCAGAGGGCCATGAAGCAGGGTCTAGAGCACAGTCTTTCAAATCCGGATCAAGACCAACCTTAAATGACACGAATGCCAGGTTGGATGTATCTTTTCCTTTGGGAACCAACCGCACTACGTCGATAGGGTCTGTTGTGCTCAGACATCGCAAAACAACACTTTGCACGTCATCATCAGTTATGAGTGGGTTCAATCGAGAGAGATATAACCAAAACTTCACCGGTGGGGCAGCAGCCGAGATGGAGGGAACGGAGAGATCACTCAAATCAATTGTCTTTGTCCCTTTCGTGACTGCCGCGTTGAAATCGGGTCGATCCTCCCGACGGCGTTTCGCATTCAGTCTGGGCCAAATTGGAGTAGCACTTAAAGATGTTGGACGGCAGCGTTGTGGCGTGACTGAAAAACTGTCAACTTTTCTGCTTAGCTCGGCCACAACATCATGCAGCTGCTGAACCTGTACAGGCAGAAATGCGAGCGCAGGCGTTTTTGTTTGATGGTGTTGCTCAGCGATGTAGCGACGAATAGAACGGCCTTTCAGTTCTTCACGACAGCAATGACAGATGAACATTATTTTCCCAGACGATAACGGTTCCATATTCCGAATGTTCAGACCACAGCACTGCAGGTTAATGTGGAAATACACTTCGCAAAAACCACAACACAATGGTTCATGGTCGTTGATTTCTAACTGGCACTCTCCGCATTGTTGTTTCTCCATACTGGTTTGAGGTGAAGCTCCACAGCAAAATGATATGGATGGAACAGATTCGGTAGATTTTTGAGGTTGATCTTATTAAACGGTTGCACAGATCAACAGTTTTCAAAAGAGTTTAGCAGAATATTGTCTAGCGAGACGATAGCAACACTTTAAAAACAAAGAAAAATCGATTTACACACTAATATTGTACTTTAAAAACGGACGTAAACAAGATGACAAACGTAACACAATGGCAATTGAAAAGCTCAATGATGCAGTGCAATGAGGCAATTGAAAAGCTCAGTTATGCACTACACGGCCAAGGCAATTAATATGGTGACCAGAGTAATTTTTAAATTGCCTATCCGTTTTCTGCATCGAGAATCTGGGCTGATGGTTCGCAATTTTTCTGCTGCAATTGTACCGCATGGAGCGCCAGTATCTAACTCCATTTTCAGTTCATATCCATCGATTTTGACGTTTATCATTTTCCTGTCTGCTGGTTTATCGTAGACCTGGTTAAGCATCTGCACTGCATCGATTTCGGACAGCGGCAGTTCCTGTGATGCCACTTGATCGGTGGATGAGCGTTGATCGTTAGATTTTATAGAACGGCATACTTTGGCGATGTGACCCTTTCTGTCCCAATTGTGACATTTCGTGTCTCGGAATCGGCATTCACTTCGCCAATGTCGACCGCCGCAACCATTGCAAGATCCGGCTTCTCTTTTATGCTGGTTCCCACTGCTTCCACTGCTAGGAATTCGTGGTTGTTTAGTAGTTGGCCCCTTCCTAGTTCTGAGACTTTCATAGCCAAGCTTGTTGGTTTCCTCCGGGATCATAGGTGTTGTTACGCCTGTGTTAATTTCACGTGTTGAGCTGCTTGTGGCCTCCAACGAATGTGCGATTTCGAAGGATTTCTTGAACGGCTGGTTTCTTCGCAATAATTTCGTCACACGTTTCCCGCTCTTCCAAGCCGTGTAACAACTGTTCGATAAGCAATCTGTCCAAAAAGCCGCCGTATTCACAATAAGCGGCAGTATGTTTCAATCGGAGGACAAATTGTGCGACGGGTTCTCCTTTCTGCAGCACAATCTGGCGAAATTTTATACTCTCGATGTATTTGTTCTTCGTTCGATCGAAATGATTGATGAGCGTAGTCTGCAACTCCTCGAAAGTAGCTTCCGCCGGATCACGAGGACTTACAAGAAATTTCAAAGCGTTGTTTAGTTCGGCACCCATGTGCACTCTGGCGTAATTAGCAAACCCAAAAAAAGATTTAGGATCTGACTTGATATTATTTTCCACATGTGCGTTGTGCTCTGTATATGCATGTTTCATTTCTAAGTTCAGTTGATCGCATATTGCAAGATATGTTGAAAGATTTTCGTTAGTTCTATTCCTTTTGAATGCTTTATGAGCTTTTTGTTTTCTGTTTTTCAGATTTATAATCTATCTATTGTACCAAGTTGGTACCTTTGGATTTTTTTTGTTTTTTTGTTTTTTGGGCACTGTATATTCTAAAATATCATATATAACTCTATAGAATGTGTCCACAGCCTTATGCAAGTCATCATTATGTAATAAAGTTTGCCATTCGATGCAATTTAACTCTTGTTTAATTTTTCAGTAGTCTGCTTCACTAAAATCGAAGTATGATTCCGAGAAACTATTATCTTACATTGTGAATTTACCATGCACGAATATAGAGTATTCAATAGCAGTGTGAAAGACTTCATTTTTCCAAAGTGATTCAGATACGCAAAAGTCATCGGTCATATTTGTGAACAATAAATCCAAATAGCAGTTAGTTTGATTTTTTACGTGATTCACTTGATTTAGCCCAATTTCTGCACTTTTATCAAACAAAATACGAAGTGTTTCATTATCACCGACAACTGGTATTAAGAGAGAATCATTTACGTCATCTAACATAAAATTTGCTGTTCGTTGATTAAAGTCCCCATATATATGAACATTTGCATCAGGCTCAAAATTTGCAATAATTCGATCAGCAAGATTGAAAAACAATTCAAATGACTCTTTGTTTGCATATTCTGGAGGGAAATAAACTGCGGCAAAAATATGAATCTGATCATCGATGTTAAATTTTACCCAAACATGGTCAAACTCTTTGCACTTGCGAGAAAAAATTTGTTCTGAATCATAATTAGCACTTACAGCTATTAAAACACCGCCACCACATTTTTTGTTGGATAATAGTTTATCACGATCATCTCTAAATACATTAAAGCGATCTGCAAAGACTTCTTCGTTATTTATGCTTGCATCCCAGCTTGTTTCAGTTCCTAAAATTACATCGTAAGTACACGCCTCTACTTGTTTATAAATTTCATTCACCTTCATTTTCATCCTATTAAAATTTTGACAGTAAATTACTACCTCCTGGCTTTTATTACCACTGTTAGTACTAATTATCTCACCTTCCTGATATTGAGAGTTCGCTAAAACCGAGAAATCATCTGGTTCTTCAGAACCGTTGTCATCTACTTCCTCAATAGAGTTCGTCAATTTCTTTGAAAAGACATGTGCCTACATGTGCACATCTCGCATGCTGCAGTAGAGTTGTCGAAGGTCATATGATGTGAGCTGGTTCTGGATGGTTCATTCTCCGGGTAAGGGTTTAAGGTTTGTCCTCTTTCAAAACGAATCGTCGGCCGGTAACTTGTGGGAGGTCTGGAGAACTGATTTTTTGCTGCAGCAAGAAGTTCGCGATCCGGTGGAAGAAAATTCGTATTGTAATTAATCATGCCACGATTTTCCGTTTGGATAGCGTTACGATTTCCAAAGACTGTGTTGCTATTAGAGTAGTAATCTCGATTGAAATTCAAATTGAAATCGCTTCTGGGTTCTGGGTTGTTTACAAAAGTGTTGTTTTGGTGGTTGGAATTATTTAGCCTTCTCCGTTTTCTAGCTTTGTCTGCTTGTTTTTGTTGAGCTATACGTCGCAGTTTACGCTCATCATACTCAGTCCAGTTGGCTTTCCACACCTTCCTAGTGCCCAGATGTCGCCATCCTGAGTTTTCTTTTTGATTGTTTAGTTCGACTTCCAAACTGGGGCATGAGTCAGCTGTTAGAGGTAAAGGTGCGACTCTCTGTGATGCCATCAAATTCGCTGACAGTGACTTTATTTCGTCTAGTATGTCGAGACCCACTAATGAATTTGAATTCATACTGCAACTGGCAGCTGTATCAAGAGACAGCTGACTAAGTTGGTTTATTTCGCTACTCATGCTGCGCAGGTCAGTTGATATTTCTGACGTCACTGTTTTCAATGAGGTAAACACATTGTCTTTTGATGCCTTCATTGCAGTATCAAATATCGAGGTAATGTGGTTTTTTATAGACACGACACTGCCAATTTAAATAGTAATAATTTGATTGCGCCGGAACAATCGCGATATCGCGAAGGTCATTCTTGTGAAACCGCGTTAAATTTAGTTTTAGCAAAATGGAAAGAAAATGTAGAGCGTAAAGATACGATTGTTGCTGTTTTTTTGGATCTGAAACGCGCTTCTGAAACGATTTCTCGGCCCTTGTTGTTAAAAGCAATCAAGCGCTTTGAATTTTCGGGTTCTGCATACAGATGGTTCGAAAGCTATTTGTCGGACAGAACTCAACGGACGGCTTTTAATGATTCCGTGTCGAGCCCTGTGGAGAACAGCCTTGGCGTACCACAAGGGAGTGTATTAGGGCCCATTTTATTCATTCTATAAATTAATAACATGCGACGAGTCTTGCGATTTTGTGATATTATTCTTTTTGCTGATGATACCGTGTTGTTCATTGCAGCTAAAAGCCTCGAGGAGGCCGTTTCACATTTGAATGCAGATTTACGTTCTCTAAGTAGATGGTTAAAGTACAAACAGTTGAAAATGAACATAAGTAAAACTAAATTCATGGTAATTTCGCGGAATCGAGTTAACGAAGACGCCTCTGTTAAAATTGGTGATGTAACAATTGATCGCGTTCGTGAGATTAAATATCTTGGCGTGATTATTGATGATAGATCAAAATTTGACTCTCACATTGACGATGTCATCAAGAAAATAGCCAAGAAGTACGGTATTCTCTGCCGATTAAAAAACGATTTAACTATTGCTAGTAAAATACAATTGTACAAATCTATCATCTCTCCTCACATTGAATTTTGCCCTTCCATTTTGTTTTTAGCTAATCAAACACAAATATCGAGATTACAACGTTTGCAAAACAAGATAATGCGTTTGATCTTGAGATGTAACAGGTTCACTTCCTCCTCTTTTTTGTTAGATGCCCTACAGTGGCTATCGATGAAGCAGAGAGTTGTGTATTTGACAATGGTGTTCATTTTTAAAGTAATAAACGGTTTGCTGCCTCGATATTTGTGTAATCGAATTGAAAGAGGAAGTGATATTCATAGATATAACACTAGAAACGCGGATGATGTTAGAACACCATATTTTTTGTACGGAGCTTCACAAAACTCGTTGTTTTTTAAAGGTATAAATGTTTTCAATTCGATGCCTATACACATCAAACGTGCAGCAACACTAACAGATTTTAAGAGACAATGTACTTCACACATCAAAGCTGCCTTTTGAACAGCTACTTTGATAACTTTTTACTTTTGACTAATTTTGTATCTTGACGATGTTATTACAACGGATATTTTTGTATGGTTTATTGTTAAATGTTTTATATATGCCATGGGGCACAAACAAACTATATTTTTCGCCTCGATGATGATGATGCATTTAAAGTTTTTATTTTGTTATTGTTATTTAAAGTAGTCTTCATTTTTTTGTAGTCTTCAAAAGTTTGAGCCTCGCGCACGGTATACAGGTATAAAGGACTTCTTTTTGAATTTACAAAAAAATATTGGCCTTTGATGCTTGAGAAGATGCCATGAAATAGTAGTGGGTTGTCTGGCTGTGTCACGACGAGTGAATAAAAAACTAGAGCGAAACTTCGATCCACCGGGTTCTCAGCAGCACATTCAAAACACTGATGGCGGTTTAGTGCAGCTTTAAACTGCAAGTAAATTTAATTAGGTACCCATTTGAATGATACAACATACAATAATAACTCACACTTTTGGTGTGCTGGAAATTTCAAAATTCGCTAGTATTATCAAATTCACTCTTAGGACCTATGTTCATTACACTGTAGAATAATAAATTAATATGAGATTGAATCGAATAATAAAGGATCAAATTCCTACTAGCTTTGCAAATAACACTTTGTTCTCACTATTCTTTATTCTGACCTATTGTACTATGAAGAATGTCTTTGTCCTCGCTTTTCGTCGTTGACAGCCGTTGTCGAAGTGTCAGTCGTCCGTTGACAGCCGTGGTCGGAGCTCAGCTCGGACGTGAACGAAGAACTCACACCTGGAGCAGTGTGCCCAGCGGCAACATCATGCCCCCTGTAACACTGGCCACCGGTTCCAGTTTTACCATCAACTTCCAAAACCGCTAACTTCACGACAGGTCTACGAAGCAGCCCCCTCGCAGTTCTCACAACAGCTTGTCGAATCCGACCGTCCTTCCCGGGTACGACCTCCATTACTCGACCCCTAGTCCAGCAGTTCCGCTTGCCATCCTCCACAATTAGTACTAGGTCTCCAGAAGCTAGCATTTTCTCTTCACCGAACCACTTTGTCCTCCGAGTTAACATAGGTAGCATTTCGCGGATCCAGCGTCTCCAGAAACAGTCTAGTTGATGTTGTATCATATTCCAGGAATTCTTTACGGCTTCCGAACTATCGGTTGGCTTTACTTCAGGTTGCCGAACTCCACTCGAGGATCCCAGCAGAAAATGGTTTGGAGACAGTGCCTCACTTTCCTCCGAGTCTAGTGGTAGATAAGTGAGTGGACGGCTGTTTACGATGGCCTCCGCCTCGATAACTAAAGTGTTCAAAGATTCGTCATCCAGTTTCCGGTCACTGGTGTAGGCCCCTAACATAGCTTGCTTTACGGAGCGTACCATGCGCTCCCATGCACCACCCATGTGGGGAGAAGACGGCGGAATGAACATCCATTTTGTTGTTGTACTGGTTACTGTCGCTGCAAGCCCTTGTTGAATCTGCTTCATCAAAACCCGTTCAGTGCCATGGAAATTTGTGCCGTTATCTGAATAGATTTCCGCTGGGGCACCACGACGACCCACGAAGCGACGAATACTCTTCATGCAGGCCGTGGTAGTTAAACTGCACACTACTTCGCAATGCACCGCTCGAATAGTGAGGCATGTAAAGAGAGCGACCCACCTTTTTGCGTTGCTGCGCCCGACCTTCACTACCAAAAGTCCAAAAAAATCCGGGCCGACGTAGGTGAAAGGCCTAGCAAACGAAGCTAAGCGAGCTGGGGGAAGTGACGCCATCCGTGGAATGTTAGGCGCCGCTTTGTAGACCTTGCATACTGTGCACCCACTCCCGATCTTGCGGACGAGTGCTCGAAGGCGCGACACATGATAACGCTGCCGCATCTCGTTCACTACAGTCTCAGAATTGGCGTGCTGGAACTTCCGGTGATAAAGGTCCACTATGAGAGCTGTTATCCGATGCTGCTTGGAGAGGATTGCTGGAAACTTCGTTTCTATTCCCACATGTTCCGCTGCGCCTATTCGTCCATCCACTCGCAGAATACCGTTTTCATCGACGAATGGGGTTAGTGTATACAAGGTGCTGCGTTTGTTCAAGCCTTCTTGCTGGGTTCTCAGACGATCACGATCACGCGAGAGTACCGCCACTTCGACCGGGTAGTCTTGCCGTTGTGCCATCCTAATCAGCGTCGCTTCTGCATGCCGCAATTCCTCTTGAGTGAGGTAGCCTGTGATTTTCCCCTCGCCGTAGATTCTCCGTTTTAGATCCTCACGTAGCGGTGCACATAGGTCATAGCACGTAGTAAACGCTCCCACTTAGAGAACCGTTCGAAGTCAATTATAGGTGCTGGCAAGGTAGTTTTGACATGAACATGGCAAGAGCGTAACTCCTCCTCCACGGTTGGTTGTAGCCTTTTCTTTGGCCACTCTTCTTCTGGTCGGTACAGAAACGATGGTCCCCGGAACCAGACACCTTCACTATCGAGAGACGGGCCACTCCCCCATTTGGTGGCATAATCTGCAGGATTTTGCTTCGACGGTACCCACCGCCACTCGTTCGTTTCTGTTTGATCCAGTACTTCGCCAATTCTGCAGGCAACGTACTGCTTATATTTCCTTGGATCCGCGCTCAGCCACGCTAGAACTGTCGTAGAGTCCAACCATAGGTAGCGCTCCGTTACCGGTACAGTATAAGAATCCAGAATAAAACGCATCATTCGGGATCCGAGCACAGCAGCCTGCAGCTCTAGTCGGGGGATTGATAGGTGTTTTAGGGGTGCCACCTTGGTTTTTGCCGTCACCAAAGAACATTGTAGTGTTCCATTTGCATCAACTATTCGAAAATAGGCCACTGCAGCGTACGCAACTTCGCTCGCATCCACGAAGACGTGCAACTGCAGCTGACGGAAGCTACGTGTGGTGGCATTTGGAAAATAACATCTGGGAATTTTCACGCTCGAAATTTGATGCAGCAGGGCAGTCCACCTGCTCCAGCGTTCCCAATGGTTTTCATTGATTTCTTGGTCCCATTGAATACCTTCGCGCCAAATATCTTGTAACAGTATTTTACCGTGAACCAGTAGGAAGCTCAATAGTCCCAGCGGATCGAAGACGCTCATGAGGCACCGTAGAACTTGCCTCTTCGTGGGACGTGATTCACTGGTGATGATTTGTTGGACGTCTTCTTTTAGTGACACGCAGAAACTCAGCGTATCTTCATCCGTTAACCAGATCATGCCCAGCACTCTGCCATATTCGATGCTCTTTTCGAGGAACATGTGCTTGTTGCCAGTGTCCGTTGTTTCTCCTATACGTTGCTTCACAAATGTGCTGTTCGATTGCCAATTCCGTAGCTGGAACCCTCCTTTGCTGTGAATTGCCTTTACTTGCTCCACTATTTCTGCTGCTTCCAGTTCAGTGCTAAAGCTGTCCACGTAGTGGTTGGATATGATACCTTCCACCGCTCTTGGATATTCGTCGGCAAACTCTGCCGCGTTCTTGTTCTTGACGAACTGTGCCGACGCGGGCGAACATGTTGCCCCGAAGGTAGCAACGTCCATTTTATAAATGACGGGCGAACTAGAAGGATCGGTACGGAACAAAAATAGAAGTGAGCAGCGATCCGCTTCACGTATGCTTATTTGGTGAAACATCTCCTTAATATCGGCTGAGACGGCCACCGCATATTGCCGGAATCGTGATAAAACTGCTGGCAAAGATGTGAGTTGATCTGGTCCTTTCAGAAGCAGAGAATTGAGCGATATCCCGTTGACCGTGGCTGCAGCATCCCAAATTAGACGCACTTTTTCCGGTTTCTTCGGATTTGACACCGCTCCCAGCGGTAGGTACCAGATCCGTTTCAATTCGGCGGCTTTCAGTTCCTCTTCACTTACTTGATGTGCATAGCCCTTCAGCTGGTATTCCTCTATCTGGCGGCGCAAGTTCTCCTTCAGCGCAGGGTTCTTCTCCATCCGTGGCTCTAGACACTCCAATCTCCGCAAAGCCATTCCGTAACTATCAGGGAATTCAAATTCGTCAAACTTCCATAGCAGACCGGTCTCATACCTATCTTGAACACGTACAGTGGTCGTTTCTAGAATTTGTTGAGCTCTTCTATCATCCACCGACATTAATTCCGTCACTGGTTTGACCCCGACGTCTTCTAGTGCGAAGTAACTCTTTACCAGTTCATGTAAGTTCTGATCGGATTCACACGCATGGAAATTGAGTGTGCGCGATGATATTTTTCCGCTACCTCCGTACACACACCAACCAAGTCGAGTTTTCATGGCGACTGGTTCGTTGATGTGTCCCTCTTCCACTTTCAGCGGAATAGTGAGCCGCAAATTGTTGACTCCTATCAACAACCGGGGAACCGCATTCTCATAACCCGAAATCGGTAAACCTCTTAGGTGTGGGAACTGATATACGAGATCGTTGATCCGAAGGGTTTGCTCAGGCAGGGCAAGTTTCTTCACCGTACGAACATCTTCAATTTTCTGTCGCTTACCATCAGTAGCACTTGATATCGCCAAATCCATCCTTTTAGAATCAGCTTCCATTCTCGAGATATTTCCCGTCCACGTCAAACACAGCGGTGCGGTACTTCCACTTACGCCAAGTTCGTTGATCAGCTGCTCCTCGATGAGTGTGAGAGACGACCCATCGTCCAGAAAGGCGTACGTCTTCACCATCCCTTTCGGCCCATACAGCGTAATTGGGATAATGCGAAACAGCAATGACTGGCCTGAAAGTCGGTGCGTATGATTCTCGGCCGTTTCAACGTTTGGTGTCGCCGTTCCACGAGACGGTTGATTACTGCGAACTGAGTGAAGCAGAGGGTGATGCCGAAAGGTACATCCGTTGATCCCGCATTGGCTGGCATTCCGGCAGCTTTGTCTTCCGTGTGCATTTAAGCAGCTACGGCAGAGTTCGTTGGTCTGCACTGTCTTCCAACGATCGTCGATGGAGAGTGCTTTAAAGTTGGTGCAGTCCCGAACACGATGTCCACGTCTTTTGCAAACGCAACATGACTTCTCCTCATCCCTCGGTTGATCCGACTGGCAAATATGTGCATTGATTGTCCCCTTGTTCTTCATCCTCAGTGTCTCCCCTTTGGCACTTTTCCCGGCTCCTCCTGTGTACTGGGTTACCTTGCTTGCTGACACTACCACGCCGTTCATGAAGTCCCCGAAGGTTTTAAGATTTACCTCCGGATACCGTTGCATGAAGTTTGCCCACTCCATCTTCACATGCGCAGGTAACCTTTCTACCAACTCCATCAACAGACACGGGTTCGTCAGGTGAGACTGTTGACCCGCTGCTTCCAGGTGGTCACACAAGCTTTGCACTGCCAATCCAAACTCGATGAGCGTTTCAAGCCGTTCTGCCTTAGGAGCTGGAGTTGACCGCACCTTATCCAATAGCACGTTTATCAGTAGTTCCGGGCGTCCATAAAGAAGCTGAAGGGTGTTGATCACGTGTGGTACGGATTCCGGGAGCATGAGACGGCTTCTAACTGCTTCATATGCTGCTCCTTTCAGACACCGTTGTAGCCTGGTTAGATTTTCCACACTAGAGTATCCACACGCGGCGGTTGTGTTCACGAATGCACTAATGAAAATCGGCCAATCCGCTGGGTTACCGGCGAAAAGGGGGAGGTCACGAGGCATTATTTGTCAAGCGGCTAACTGCGAGGGGGAAGGACCACGTTCGGGCAGTATTGATGCCGGGAAAGTAAGGGGCCTGTTTGACTGGATGCCATTAGAATGGGTATTGGTATTTGCTTGATGAGCGGATTGATTTTCGTTCCTCCCAGAAAATGTGAAGAGAGGAAACGTTTGAGTGGGTTGGCCTTGAAGAACAGGCATCGCCCGAATAGATTGTGCCGGTCTCGCATTATCAAGTACCGGACTAATTGCTCCAAACTTTTCGAACAGATCTTGATAATAATTGCTCGGTTGAGCGGGGCTTTCCTCATACGGAATGGAAAAAGTTGGTGGCTTACCTTGTGGCAGTACGGGGGGTGCTGAGGGAATATGGTTACCTACGCTTGACGACTCACGATCATCGACTTGTTGTCTTAAGGCCGTTTTGGGAATCACGCCGGTATTCCACTGCTGATTCCCGGGAAGTCGTGCCGGATCCACTGAAGTTGCTGTCCGCGGTAACTGCTGCATCGAATAGTGCATCATCGTCAACTGTTCAGCTGTCTCTTGTTTCTTCGGTGGACTGGCTTCTGCCAGACTCCCACTTGTTGGATTATTGCACTCCACTGGTAACGATAATCCTCCAACAGCCTCCTCACCTTGCCCAACGTTGGATGGTTTTTGGTCGATCCATTGCTCCACACGCTGTTGGCTTTCTCTGGTACTTACTCGACTTCGGTTGCTCGCATTATCTTCTTCCAGTTGCTCCTCCAGCAGGGTATACTTTTCCTGCATGTGTCTTTTCTCCAGCTCGATGGCCTTTTTCTGAGCTTCCAGATCCAATGCGCGCTGTTGAATTGCGCGCTCCTCCTCAAGCTTCTGCAGTTTCAAGGCGATTCGAGCCGACTTGTTGGTAGACTTTGAGCAAATACTCACTGGTAAGCAACTGCGACACATCCAAGGCCTCTCAGATACCGACGCCGTTACGCCTGCACAACGCATGTGCCCCCAGCTATCACACTGGTCGCATTGGACGAAATCATCATACGACACGGGGCGCGAGCAGTTGACGCAGCCTCCCGTTTTGTCCATCTCCGGCGTTTGCGGTGGTTCCACATTCCCGTTCCGCTTCATACCGGCGTCATTCGCACTCATGGCAAAAGTTTTAAAGTTGTGTAACGACGAGTGAATAAAAAACTAGAGCGAAACTTCGATCCACCGGGTTCTCAGCAGCACATTCAAAACACTGATGGCGGTTTAGTGCAGCTTTAAACTGCAAGTAAATTTAATTAGGTACCCATTTGAATGATACAACATACAATAATAACTCACACTTTTGGTGTGCTGGAAATTTCAAAATTCGCTAGTATTATCAAATTCACTCTTAGGACCTATGTTCATTACACTGTAGAATAATAAATTAATATGAGATTGAATCGAATAATAAAGGATCAAATTCCTACTAGCTTTGCAAATAACACTTTGTTCTCACTATTCTTTATTCTGACCTATTGTACTATGAAGAATGTCTTTGTCCTCGCTTTTCATCGTTGACAGCCGTTGTCGAAGTGTCAGTCGTCCGTTGACAGCCGTGGTCGGAGCTCAGCTCGGACGTGAACGAAGAACTCACACCTGGAGCAGTGTGCCCAGCGGCAACAGGCTGATTGTGGGGGAATTCTGTCAGTTCTGTTGTGGTTGAAAGTAAAAGTTTGACTAGGGCCGGTCCAGGATTTTTTCGGTTTGGAAATATTCTCGATTTCTCTTATTGGGGATATCCTTGGTCAGCCCAAAACTAAGGTGGCGGTTCCATTAGTGTTGGAACCTCACTCGGTAGCGGGCAAGATCGGATATTGGATTGTATTTTGATAATGTTCTTATACAGGATTCTGTGATTTGAATTGTAATAGAATTTTCTGATCGCTGGGTTTATTTGCGAACATTTGTGGTTGACATCAATAGCTTTTCACAATTATATCGCTGTAAAGCAAATGAACAGTTTTGGAAAAAGTTTATATCTGTAGATACAATCAGCTCGTTTTTGGTTTTGCATAACTGGTTGAATTGTTTTAAATAAATTGTCTAATAGATAAATCGTCTAGCTCAAACCTTTGTAGGGGTAAGTGGCGGGACCATCAACATCATCAGCATCATCAATCTCTTCCGGGGACATTCCAAACCACTGGCGCCCCGTTTTTAAGAACAGGGCTTCCTTCTTCATCAGGACTGTTTTCATTTGATGATACTGTGGAAGGTATTTTCAAGTACCTCGAAATGTCTGACCTTCTTAAAAGCATTGTTATGACAATGCTTCCCACTGTGAAAACTTTTTTGAAGAAATTAACATTAGCAAAATTAATCAAAAATTAACCTCCTTGCAGCTATCAATTCCTTCGATGGATAATTTTCCAAAAGAGGTCGGGGATTTGATCACTGTTCTACAGTGGAATTGTCAAAGTTTGGTTCAAAAATTGAAATCATTCAAATTTTTGGCTCACAATACCGGGTGTGATACATTTGCTCTTTGTGAAACATGGCTCTCTTCCGAGATCGATCTTCCTTTTAATGATTTCAATATTCTTCGTCTTGATTGTGAGGATGCGCGTGGAGGAGGAGTACTTTTGGGGATCAAAAAATGCTACTCCTTCTATAGAGTGAATTTTCCTCCTATTACACTGCCGTTATAAGCATAACTGTCCCATGTATATAGGGAATCCCATAGAACATGGGACAATTATGCGTATAACGGCAGTACAGGTATTGAAGTTGTCGCATGTCAGGCTGTTATTAAAAATAAAAGCCTTTGCATTGCTTCCATTTATGTTTCTCCTAGAGCCTCGATAAACCAAAAACAACTTTCAGATATTTGTCCGGTTCTTCCTGTTCCGCGGTTGATCATGGGAGATTTTAACTCTCACCGTACAGGATGGGGAGAACTGTACGATGACAACTGGTCTTCCTTGATATATGACCTCTGTGACAACTTTAATATGACAGTTCTTAACAATGGTGGTTATAAAACTCAAATTTTGTGTGCCGTAATTAATGGACGTTCCCTTATCCTATTTTTCTTATTAACATACAAATTAATGATCTACCTGAACAACAATGAACAGGAAATGAAATCAAGAAAGAAAATCAATAAAACCCTGTTTACAAACTAATCTGTAAATTTTACTGAGCAACTGTAAAATGTTTACAGAATTTTCGGTAAAAATGTGACAGCTCACGTTACCAATTCAGCCAAATTTACGGAATATTTCGGTAAATTTTTACAGCTTAGTAGCGAAGTCAAATTTACTGAAAACTACCGAATCGATTACCGAATGTTCAGCTGTTTCATATTCGGTAAAACATTACAGTATACTGTAAAAAAATCTAAGTGTGTAGCCAATTTGTATTCTTGGGCTTTAGAGCTAGGTATCGAATTCTCTACGGAGAAAACTGAGTTGGTAGTTTTTTCAAGGAAGCATATCCATGCACAACCGAAGCTTCAAATTTGGGGTAAGCCGATAACTCGTTCTATGTCATTTAAATATGTTGGGGTCTGGTTCGATTCAAAGTGCACCTGGCGATCCTACATTGAGTATTTGAAGCGAAAGTGCCAGTGAAGGATCAACTTTCTTCGAACAATTACCGGGACCTGGTGGGGATCACATCCGCCAGATCATCTAACGTTGTACCGGACAACGATTTTGTCGGTTATCGAATATGGTAGTTTTTGTCACACATCATCAAACTGGAACGTATTCAGTATCGGAGTCTTCGTAACGCGTTAGGTTGCATGCACTCGACTCACACCATGAGTCTTGAAGTGCTGGCTGGCACTCTCGAATCGGTTATCAGAATTATCCTTCAGGAGATCGAAAATTTTGAGAAGCTCCTTGTGTTGAATCTTTAAACTCGCTTCATGACTTTGTACCATTTTTACATAACACAGGATGTCAGCCCTTCGCAGAGTATTCCTAATCGTATTTGCTTCTCCGACTTCGAAAATTCGATTCATTTTGATTTATCCTGGATCCTATGATTGCTCCGGTAATATTTGCTGCAAAGTTTGGCCAAGTTGATTCCACTAAATCGTTCTTCACAGTCAACAGTCACTCGGCAGCTGGCAGTATAAATGGAGTAAAGGAGATTTGGGGCGGTGACAATATTCTATCATCCCCAAGGTGTCGCAGAAATCGTGGTTTGAGGGGATGGATGTGGGACGAGACTTCATTCGTGTGATGTCTCGCCACCGACAAACCGACATGAAACTGAATCTTCACTATTGATCAAGAATCCATAAGGGCCGATTCAAATGAGCAGCGATCCCATCTGTCAAAACCTATAGAATCATTTTATCTAGATAAAAATAAATGTGTCCAGAATTACTCAGACATGAACCTTCTCAACAAGTTCCCAAGCGTGTTCGTGGCTTAAATAAGCGTTCTCAGCGAACACGAAGATAGATGGCAGTAATATGTTTTGAACAGAAATATTAAGACATTTTCTATGGTCATTCATGTAGGTTTGTCGGTGGTCTCGCCTCATGTCCGATCATTATTCTTTGAACGCTTATTTATTCCGTGTTGGGCTGAGCGACAGCAATCTCTATGAATGTGGACAAAATTACCAGGACGCACATCACATTATTTGGTCATGTGCGGAGCATTGTGGAGTCAGATCTGAGCTTTATGATTACCTTCGGGCTCGAGGTAGACAACCCAATGTACCGGTTCGAGATATTTTGGCTGTACGTGATCTTTAGTATATGAAACTCATTTATGTGTTTTTTTTTGACTAATATTAGCCATAACCTAAGGCTTTAGTTAGTTTAACCTGTACGTATACTATGTTATTTTTATTTCTCTTTAAAAAATGTTCAAGTAAAAAGAAAACCCAAAGTTGTATAGTTTTAAGTTTTTTGACAATTTAGAATATAAAATAAACGTGTTATATAAACCAAACTTTAAATTCCCGCTCATATTTCAATCCGTTAATTCTAGACAAAATAGTCAAAAGGTCGAAAGTAACATTTGTAAACAATGACTTCTAGCGCATTTTTCTGGGATCTGCTTGCTCCCACAAACCAAATAGCACCAGGAATAGATACAAAGAGTTATAACCTTCCCGTTGGTAGTGGATGTAGATGTTAGCAACCTGGCATTTCCAGGAAATTTAAGTTTTAAGTCATTGTTTACAAATGTTACTTTCGACCTTTTGACGATTTTCTCTAGAATTGTTATTCCTATTAACCTGGCCGCGAGTAATCGGCTCTATCCCCGTAACTTTAGTTTTAAGATACCTGATGTATACAAACATGAAAACGTGGCTCTGTAAAGTTGATTCGATTGAGCTTGTACAAATAAATGATTAATAAAATATATGTTTTAATGAAGTTTTTCTATACTTTTAACAGTTTTCTTTATGTGTCAATATGTCCAAATAAACGTACACGCAAAAAAAAAGCCGCAGTAGAAACTACCATTTCGAGGATTAAATTAAGTGCAATCACCAACAATTTTCAGCTGACTATAAATGCGTTTGATTTTACCATGCCTGCGATTAGATCAACCAAGGTGCGGTTGATATCAATATGAGGTTTGTCAAATATACCACAAACGTTGAAGATTTTACCGTAAACGTAGTAAATTTGACTAAAATTTCATAGTAGTTAGATAGGCGTAGTCGGGTATAATGGTAGTTTTTACTACAAGATTTCTTTCTGTGTACCTAACGGAATAAAAATCGATTTTCAAGAGTCATGCATTTCAGTTCTTAACTGGCAATAAACATGAGTCATCTGAGTAGACAAATGAAGTGCACTTTAACAGGTACTTATTAAAAATGAATACCAACAGACTTGCAACAGAAAATAGTCCTTCCTAGTTTCCAAAACCATCGCCATAGAATATTTTTCAATGCAATAGTTCGCTGTAGAGCAAAAAAATGTAGAGTAGAACCAATTTCTTAAGCAAGAAAAACCAGTATACATTCAACAATGACCCGCATTGTTATTTCTGCTTGATGTTTATACAGCGAACCGTTTGCTAAAATGTCGACTTTGATGTATTTAGATAAGCGATAAGAAATTATCTTTCAACAGTGCTTACTAATAACTAGCGCCCTTGGGATATAAGTTATGCAAGGTAGAAATGCAGATACAGCAGACAATTAACTCTGATTTGTCATGTTAATCTAACATTTAGAATTCTTTATATTGCTGGTTTCTCTAATACCCAATCCTCGTAAATCATTAGTAATACGAAAAGAAACACATAACTTTCATTGAAACGAAGTTTTACTAACCTCCGATGAATTTACGTAATTTTTAACACAATAACACAAAATATTGAAGGCGTTTTACGTTTTATCTGGTGGCAAATGTTCACGCTGATAATATACCATCAATTTATTATTGTATCTGTCAGAAACTAACTCCGTCGTTCACTGATTGCTGAGTTCTGGATCAACAATAGAAAAGGGCCTATCAACATTTGTAAACAAACACTTTCGAGCCAATTTCCTCGCAAAGCATACACGGAAATTCAAAAATACCTAAAATTTGAGTTTAAATTACCTAAATTTAAGTAAACGCGTTATGGTATCCCAAGTAACCACGAGGCTGTAATAGCATGCATATATAGGGCATATCTCGAGTAATTCATGTTAAGGGCCTAAAAGCCATTTGTAAACAATGACTTCAAATGTCGATTTCTCTTTAGTCTTCCATAGCTCTCGGGAAAAGAAAGCAGCATCTGGTAGAAGAATGTTAGTTCTATCATATGGAGTAGCTGGATATAGTAGGATTCTCGTGATTCGTGAGAGATTAACGTTTAAAGTCATTGTTTACAAATGGCTTTTAGGCCCTAATCATGAATTACTCGAGATATGTATTACGTCTAGTGCATCATTGAAGTTGGATTAAAGCTGAAAAGAGCCCCACTAAGATTGAACTAATGCTATATCTTTTGTAATGCAATAAAACATTGCTAAAGTAGCATTATTGCATTGGTAATGCATCACTACATTCTTAAGCTAATCTAAGGCTTCATTACTCGACAACTGTTGAATTGATGCGATCCCGCATTACCGATGTTGATTTTTGGTTAAATAAGTGCAATAATATAATGCTTGTGGTTACTTGGGATCCTATTAGGTAAAAATCAATGTGCTCTGTTAGTTCATTTTTACTCAACGTTTGAGTAATATATACAATACGTACAGGTTGGTAAAAAAAAACTTAGAAATTGTATGGACCTCCTCATAGAACTCAAGTCTTTACCCAAGTAACCACAAGCATTATAATATTGCACTTATTCAACCCAAAATCAACATCGGTAATGCGGGATCGCATCAATTCAACAGTTGTCAAGTAATGAAGCATTATATAAGCTTGGAAAAGTAGTGATGCATTACCAATGCAATAATGGAACTTTAGCAATGTTTTATGGCATTACAAAAGATATAGCATTAGTTCGATCTTAGTGGGGCCCGTTTCAGCTTTAATCCAACTTCAATGATACACTAGACGTAATAAATATGCCCTATATATACATGCTATTACAGCCTCGTGGTTACTTGGGTACTATCAGTAAATTTACCCAATGCTGAGTAACTCACAATAACGCTTCTGTTGAGTAAAAACAACTCCGCGATGGGTGAAAAAACTGTTCGAAAGCACTGCTGTCATGACGGCGCCATTTGTTTTCTGACTTTGTGCGATTGTGCGGTGCGGTCGAAAGAAAGTGCAGTGAAAAGTGAAAGTGAAGCAAGTTTAAAAATATAAATATTTTTTTCGGCATAAGCGAAAGGCAAGGAGGATATCAGTTCTGGACGGCGGCCAGATTGCACCCGGCCGGTAAATGTGAGTATCTGTGTTGAACGCTGGAAAATCCGTCTTCCGAAAATCGATTTTTCTTTTTATCTGAACGTTAAACCTAACGTTGGAGAAAGTTCCTTGGAATTGCATAACGATGCACTAGAATGTGCGCTTCCTGCGACGTTAGGTTTAACCAGTTCAACATGCAGATCAAGAAAAAAAAATGATTTTCGGAATCTTCATATTTTATCAACAACGACAATTTTGATTGATGATTGTTTCCCTCCCCCCTCGCAGCATCGCAGGTTTTACTGCCGAACACCGACGAGTGCCAAGCAATCTCCGGCAGGAACCGATACCGGCCCAAGCGACGGTTTTGTTGTCGATCAACGACGAGTGCCGAGCAACCTCCGGCAAGAACCGATACCGGCCCAAGCGACGGAAGCCATAGGTTATCGGCTATTTACGGTAAATTTGACATCTCTTAAATAAATAAAATAATCCGTATTATTATTTGCTTAATTTTTTTAGATATTTGGAATCAGCGTCTTCGCACACATTCCGCAGAGAGTGTATCACGATGGAAGGCCTCCAGAAAAAGTTGGATAGCCGATCCTATGAAAAGCTTACTGGTAAATATTTTTGATGATTTTGTTTATTGTATTGCATGACTACAACTAGCTCACTACATAAAAATGGCACGAAACAATTTACGTTTTAACCTGTTCATGAGGGCCTCAGTTAGCGTAATCAGTAAGCGAACGGTCTATCAAGCCGGAGGCGGCGGGTTCGATTTCCGACCGGTCTAGGGATTTTTCGGGCTGGAAAATTTCTCGATTTCCCTGGGCAAATTTAGACACTTTCACTAAATTATCTCAGAACATATGTTGTTATGCGGCCGTTGTTGTTTATGTTGTTGCTGATGGCGATGACTTAGTTACTGATACAAAACTACAATTATAGTTATGATACTTATGTTGCTACTAGAACACTGCAATATTAAATCGTCCCTCCTTAAGTTCGAAGCGTCGCAGTTTGATTTTGATTTGTGTTTTGATTTCTAGAAAATCTTGTCTCAGTCTGTATCTACCTTCTACAAGCGGTAATTTTATTAGAGATGCACGTTGTGTTGGGCAGGACTGGCAAGAGTTGGTCTTGACATACACAGCCAAAATAAAAGCAATATACATCAACGTAATTCACTCTAACGTATTAAAAACTGATGTTATCAAGGAAATACGATGCACAATAACCACCGACAAACCGACATGAAACTCAATCTTCACTTTTGATCAAGAATCCATAACGACCGATTCAAATGTGTAGCGATCCCATCTGTCAAAATCTATAGAATCTTTTTATCTAGATAAAATGAATTTGTCCAGAATAGCTCAGACATGAACCTTCTTAACAAGTTTCCAAGCGTGTTCGTGGCTGCAATAAAGAAATTCAGGGAACACGAAGATAGATGTCAGTCATATGATTTGAACAGAAATATTATGAAATTTTCTATTGTCAGTCATGTCGGTTTGTCGGTGCAATAACATCCACTTTGTGGAATATTACATCGGTCTTCAAATTACATCAGAAAAAAATATTAGTTGCATGAATGTAAAAATCACATATTAAAATCATGAATATTACACGAAAACTAATGCACATAAAGCACTCCGCAAAAATGATAAATATTACACGATTCTGATGCTTTATCGCATTTTGTTTTTATGTAAAATTAAATCTCGCAACACTGTCAAACTTTTTCTTGTATGTTAGTTCACAACATCGGAAATTTTCTTCGTCGCCGCGGCCGTTGCTTTCTTGCATTCATGTGCTTTCGGACAATGGGGAATACGAGTTCATGAGCCCGTGGGATTTGGAACCGGTGGACGAAAATCGATTGCCGCTGGAAGTCGGTGGCGCCGTTCCTGTTTTACCCGAGGAACTTCGTACCAGCCGAAGCCGGAAAAGTGGCCTCGGGGTGATCGTGATGCATCCTGCCGGCGGATCATTGCCGGATTCGAACAGGTACTTTAAAGCGTTGCGATTGAACTTATTAGTATTTATGTGAAAAGATATTTGTTTTAGGTTATGGGCCTCGCAATAGCCGACCTATTCCTGGCTCCAGAGGACCTTAACATCTAACCGGAATATGCCTTTGTTGTAGAGTATCCAATTGATTTGAATACAATAAAGGCACGGTTCGAAAATCACTTCTACCGGCGCATTACGTCGGCCCAATTTGATGTGCGCTATCTGGCCACCAATGCGGAAAAGTTCAACGAGTCTCATTGCAGCATCGTCAATCATGCTCGAATCGTGACGGGTCTGTGTTTAAGGATATTGAGGTAGGGTCTGTGTTTAAGGATATTGAGGTAGGTAAACTCGATCAATGGCTGGAAAAAAGAAAAAAGAAGAATTAATTGTGTTTTCATCCGTTCCTTTTTTAGGGATATTAACGATGTGAACGTTCCTGCGGTATACCTTCAGCTCGTCGATACATATATCTCATCGGATTCGGATAGTGACAGCAACCGACCAGGACCATCCACTAGCAGTAGCAACAACAACAGCATCAATCGTCGCCCACCCGCTGGTTCAAGAAGGTATGTGCGATAATTTGGCTATTGACTATTGATCAATAGGTGGCCTAACATTGTTTTTTTTTCTTTTCTTTATAGATCTCGCCGACTGGTTCCCGAAGGTGGCGTGTAGATTGTCGTGAATTGTTTGAAATGATTTGGCAGTGTGACGATTCAGAACCATTCCGGGAGCCGGTGGATACTCTTCAGCATCCTGGTAAGATCTAATAAGCTCTGGAAGTCAAGAAGAGTTAAGCATTACAACTTTCATTGTAGATTATCTGCAAATTGTCGATACACCATGGATTTGAGAACGATTAAAGAAGATTTACTGGGAAAAAATTACGAATCGCCGCTGGACTTCTGCAAAGATATGAAATTGATATTCCACAACTCACGCAACTACAATACAAACAAGCAGTCGAGGGTGAGTTTCCAGACTGAAATAATTCTACGCCAGCTAACATTAATTATCAATTGTTGCAAATTCCACAGATCTACTCGATGACTCTGTAGTTGAGTACGCTGTTCGAGGCCCATATCAAGCCAATCATCTACAATTGGAAATCGGCAAAATGGCGTGGTAAGGCAAATGCTGTCAAGCGAGCAGGAGGAAGCGGAGCTGGCGGAGGTGCCGGTGGATCTGGAAGTAGTGGAGCACCAAAGAGTCGTCGCGATGACCGTAGCAGTTGCAGTGGTGGAACAGCATCATCCAGTCGGTGATCTACTCGAAGTCGCAATACTAGCGGAGCTTCCACAAAGTCACATAATTCAGACGATGATGGTGACGACGACGATGCTGACGACGATGCAGGTCCACCAAGAAGGCCAACCCGGAATGAAACTGTGACGTTCCAGCGGGAGGATCCAACGGAGTTTCGTCTAGTAGCAACGCAATCACTTTGGAGCTTCAACCGGGACCGAGTAGAAGCCGAACAACAGCAGCAGCAGCAGGAGCAACAACAGCACCAGTAGCGTCTTCAAGTCGCCTCACACGACGATCTCAGGAAGTGGAAGATGAAGATGCAACTATTAGCAGTCGTGAGAGTGAAAGTTCAAGTGATTCTAGTGACAGAAGTGAGGATAGTACCGGAGTTCCAGTGTCTCACAAACGAGGATACGTCTCAGGTGAGATGTACGATCCGTACAAGGAGAAACGGCGGAAGAAAGCCAAACCAAAGAAGGCAAAGAAAAATTCTTCTAAGAGTGCGGTTAGTTCATCTACGCCAAGGAAAAAGCCACCCACTGGTACGCGCGAATCCAGGAGAGAACATTTTCTACCTGTCCGACAAGCAAAATCACAGAGACCGAGAAATGGAACAATTCCTACTCTAGAAGTCCCCGGACTATCTAGGTCAAACTACAGACTGGATAATCACGACCCATCGCGAGAGGAACGCAACAATAGGGAGTAGGAAAGCGAAAAACCAAAGAGTAGTAAAGCAGTGGCCGAAGAAACAACACTGAAAGCGACAGCGAAGAAAATGATTCTGGCGAAAGCCCGAGCAACCTCTGAAGGAAACCTCTGAAATGTCATCAACGGTACGAGTCGGATATCACAGCTATCATATTTCTTGACCGAAAAACCTGTTTATGGTTATGACGGATTCAGAAAACGAAGAAGGCGTAATATGGTAGTTCTCATGTCATTCTACATAATGTAAGGGTTAGATGATCGGCAACTGTTTATTTTGTTTTGCAACGAGCCAGAGTATATTTATTCGGTGTTTGTCAATTAGATATCTGTGTTTTTTTTAAGAATAAAACCATCCTTGTGTTTCAATTTCCACTGTAACTATTTGTTTCTTTCATAGAATAATATCCGAAAATTTCATTTACATTATAATTTTTACATTGCTCCCTTTACGTCGTGACGATTCACGTTGTCTGGATAAGTTACGTTGTCTCGTTTACATCGACCAAATTACATCGATACGCAGTGCATCATTTTATGGTGTACATCGAGACAATCTAATATTACACAACCGATGGAATGACCTATGTGCATCTGATTCTGTGTAATATTCAACAACTTTTTTTGCTGTGTACGATAGAATCCTGAATATTGGTCTATTGAAATTGATGGAGTGGGCAAAATGTGTGCATTCTGAGAACGATTTGATGAGGAAGGTTTTTGCTTTCGTTCGGTACTATTGGGTTGGACTGTAGGTTATGAGTGTTGGATGGATTGAAATGGTTGGAAAGGTCGTTGTTGTTGTAAAATTTGATTGATTGATTATTCTATATTATAGAGACATTTAGCCGGAGGCTGATTTGCTCTAACTCTAACGGAGGCTGATTTGCTCTAGCTCTAACTCTAACTAAACTGTTTGCTAAGCAGTAAGCGTAAATTCTTAAATAATCATGAAGATTGTACCTGACGATGTTTAACTTTTATGAAAAGGATTATTTTATGTGGACCATTTTTTGTACATTTATGTTGCTTTTTTTTTATGTAAAAATGAAGATTGTATTTGACGAAGTTCTTTACAAATGGATTCGAATGAGTTGAATATTTTTTTTTTCGTTCTTTTTCACGTTTACGAGCAATACTCATTATTTTGTTCGTCACGGTGATGATGATGGAAAATTATATAATTTAGTTGTTTAAATATCATGAAATAGTAGTGAGTGGTCTGGCGGAATGTCAGGGAATTCCTCGACAATACGGTAATGGTTGAAACTAAAAGTTTGACATCGGCCGGCCTAGGATTCTTCCGGTTTGGAAATTTTCTCGATTCTCCAAGTGGGAGCCATCCTTGACCTTCCCAAAACTTTGCTGAAGATTTATTATTGCATGGGGAGGCAAGGGCCTCTTTTATTGGAACCGGTTGGAACCGCATTTCCTCTGTAGCGGCAGGATCGGATATTGGATTATCTCTTGATAATGTCCTTTTACTGGACTCTGCGATTTGCAACAGGATTTTATGATCGCTGAGAATCCTTGCAAACTTTTGTGGTTGACATCAATAGCTTTTCACAATCATATCGCTTTAAAGCGAATGAACAGTTTTTGAAGAAATTTATATCTGTAGATGAAATCAGTTCGTTTGTTTGCATAACTGGTTTGGATTGTTTTTTTTTATAAATTATCAAATAGATAAATCGTCTAGCCCAAACCTTTGTAGGGGTAAGTGGCGGGACTATCATCATCATCATCAAGGCAATGTCTGAGTGCGTCTTTCGAGAAAATCAGACGTTGTGTTCTTATGACTGTTCCAATCGATTCATTTAGTCCGCCAAGTAAGAGTTTTCCTAAGTAACCACGAAGCTATAATAGCATGCATATGCATTACGTATAGTGCAACATTGAAGTTGGATTAAAGCTGTAAAGGGCCCCACTAAGATCGAAATAATGCCATATCTTCTATAATGCCAAAAGACATTGTTAAAGTATAGCATTATTGCCTTGGTAATGCATTATCAAATGCAGCAAATGGAACCACATTCGGTATATGTGGAAATTAAAAACTTTCGAGAAATGTTTCTAAGATAGTTAGAGACCACTCCCCTCTCTGGAAGGCGGGGCTCTCATACAGATGAAACGATTTTTTCAGCATAACTCGAGAACTAATTAAGCAAATGGAGGCATGTGAGGGTTTTTGAAGGCAAGCAATGTTTCTATAAAGATTCAAGGCCCCTCCCTCTTTAGAAGAAGGGTTGATTATACAAAAAAACCCCAAATATCTGCATAACTTAAGATCAAATGAAGCAAAAAAAAACAAATTTGTCATGCGGAATGTTTTTAAGGCGAGAAATGTTTCTAGGATGGTTAGACACCTCCCCTCTCTGGCAGGGGGGGGGGCTCCCATGCAAATGTTAGCTGTACTTGGCGTACAGTTTGAGTTGTGATACCAAATGAAAATGGACAGCATGTCCAACACGGTGTATGCTTACTGATGGAATTAATTCCGTTTCGTATATTTCGGGTACTTTTTATAGGGGTGTTTACAAGGTATTTTAATCTAGGTAGAATGATGTTTTGTCGTTAAGTTCGCGGTCAGGTAAAAGGTAAAACATGGAAATGACATTGGATGCGGCGATGCATCCGCGTCGCTTGCTTTTTACGAGATAAACAATGGTTGTTATTTAGTGCTATGCTGATTTGGAAAGTTCTTGAAGGGTTTACGACTTGTGCTGATTGGGAAGGTTTGTGAAGGCAAATATTAAACATGTAAATTAAGGTAAAAAAAGGTTTCTGGGAACTTTGGATCTGTTGTATGGAATTGGGCGTACTTGGGATTTTCCGGGATAGTTTTTACAGTTTTAGCTAGGTTTGGGAATTCCGGAGATGTATACTACATATGAAACAAAATTGTTCAGCCTAAACCCGCGAAATAACTGAGCAAATTTGACATGTGGATTGTTCTTAAAGCAAGAAGTGTTTTAGGACCGGTAGAGACCCCTCCTTCTCTAGAAGGGGGAGGGGGGCGCCCATACAAATGAAACCAAATTTTTCTGCTTAACTCAGAAACTAACTAAGAAAATTTAACCAAATTTGGCATGTGGGAGTTTTTGAAGGCAAGAAATGTTTCTAGGATGGTATGAGACCTCTTCTCAATCTAGAAGGGAAAGAAGGGTCTCGCATATGAAAGTAACACAAATCTCTGCATAATTCGAGAACTAATGAAGTAACAAACAAAATTTGACATTTGGAGGTTTTTGAAGGTAAGAAATGTTCCTATGAAGATTCAGATAGGGCTCTGACTTGCTCTCATACAAATGAAACACAAATATCTGCATAACTCAAGATCTAATCAACCAAAAAGAACCAAATTTGGCATGTGAAATGTTTTTAAAGCAAGAAATGGTTTTTGGTATAGTCACTAGATTCATAGTCTGGCGGATACAATGACGGGAGCCAATTCGAACTGTCACTTGGCGGAGCCAATCGAGCATGTCTCAAGTAATTAATGTTAAGGGCCTAAATTCTATTTGTAAACAATGACTTTAAATATCGATTTCTCTTGCATCTTAAATCACTCTCGTGAAATGAAAGCAGCATTTGGTAGAAGATTGTTAGTTATACCATATGGAGTAGCAAAATATTGTGGGATTCTCGTAATTCGTGAGAAATCAAGGTTTAAAGTCATTGTTTACAAATGACTTTTAGGCCCTTAACATAAATTACTCGAGAAATGCTCGATTGGCTCCGCCAAGTGACAGTTCAAATTGGCTCCCGTCATTGTATCCGCCAGACTATGAATCTAGTGACTATAGTTTTTGGTAGTTCGAGGTTTCTCCTAGAGGGAAGAGAGTTTACATATAGGGGAGCGGCCATGAATTACGTCACGCTTCGAGGTATGAAAATTATTTTTACTCCTTTATTAGTTTATATTTATATTACTTTTATATATTTCGAGCAGCTGGGCAACTGTGAAAATGAAAATTTAATAACTTTTCATATCGTCGAAAACATCTAAAAAAAAAACATTGTATGATTTTTGTTGCTTCTTACATACAATTATGAAAGAAAGTATTTTCGGTTTTGTGCAACAATGTCCAATCTAATTCTGTCCAATCTCCAATTCTAAATTTATCATTTTTGAGATTTCGATACCAAATAATAGACAACAAAATAGTTTTACCATCGTAAAAATATTCTAAAATGATCGAGTTACGAACAAATTAATCAAAGTGTGGAATGATGTTACAAAAAATATATTTTTTTACATTAATTGTTAAAGAGGGACCCGAGTCTTGTTACTGCTAAATTTGAATGCCTGTTTTGAAATCCCATTGATATTTGAAAATAACTAAATACTTTATTATATAAGAGGTTTAGTACTTTTGGCGGGAACCAATTTCATAGAAGTAGAGCTAAACACTACTTTTTTAACAATGGCTTCGAATTTTAGCGTAACACAAATTTCTGCATAACCTGAAAATTAATCAAGCAAATAGAACCAAATTTGTCATGTGGAGGTTTTTTGAAGGCATGAAATGTTTCTATGAAGATTTGAGAACTCTCCCCTCTTTAGAATAATCAAGTGGATGGAACTAAATGGGACATGTCAAATGTTTTTAAGGCTAGAAATGTTTCTTTGTGATTCGAGACCCATCCCCGGCTCTTATACAAACGAAACGCAAATTTCTGCGTAACTCTAGAACTAATCAAGGAAATAGAACAAACTTTGCATGCGAACCTTTGGCATATGGATCTTTGACATATAGATGTTTGGCCGAATGGACTTTTGGCCAAATGGATGTCGAATGGACCTTTGGGCGAAAATTTTCTATCAGTCGTGTTAATTACTGGGTCTTTCCTTAGCTCAGTCGGTAAAGGCGCAGCTACAAAGCAACACCATGCTGGAGGTGGCTGGTTTCGATTCCCAGTCTGGTCTAGGAATTTTTCGTTAAGGAAAATTTCTCGACTCCCTAGGCATAAGGTATGATTGTACCGGCCACAAAATCATACTTATGCAAAAATGGTAGTTGGCATCGGAAGCTCTCAATTCAAAACTGTGGAAGTGCAATTAAGAACACTAAGTCGAGAATGAGGCAAAAGCTCGTGTGAAAAGCGTCAAAGCCAGGAAGAAGAAGAATTACTCTTTTGTGAGATCCTTCCTTATTCCAGACATCAGTATTTCTTTGGAGTTTTACTGATCTACGAAGTATATCGTTGCATATTTGAAGATGCATATTCCTGTATCCAAGCAATAAAACTGCATTGTAAATTGTCTTCTCCCCGAGTTCCAATAAAACTGCATTGTAAATTGTCTTCTTCCCCAAATGTCCATTCGGCTAAATACCAAACGTCCGTATGTCAAACGGGATATCATCAAATATTTCTATGGTTCTTCGAGACCCCTTCCTGCATTTACAATAACCATAAGAAGCGCCTAACAATAACCATAAGAAGCGCCTAACCGCCAATTCGGTGTATCATCCCAAATGTAAGCGGTACGGTTACTCCATCTATCATATAGTTCGTGTATAGTACCTGTTTATTAGAGGGGGGGGGGGGGAGGGGGGTAGCTCATACAATTGAAACACTGGTATCTGCATTACTCAAGATCTAATATTGCAAATGGAACCAAATTTGGCATGTGGAATGTTTTTAAGGCAAGAAATGGTTCTATGATGGTTCGAGACCTCTCTTCGATCTGAATGAAGGGGGGAGGGTTCTCATACAAAAGTAACATGTATTTCTACACAGCTCGAGAACTAATCAAGAAATTAAAAAAAATGTCTGTGGAAGTTTTTAAAAGCATGAAATGTTTCTATGGTGGTTCGATATCCTTCCCAGCTCTGATATATATTCTTATACTACGTAGGATTCCAATGTCATGTACAGGATTGCGGAAAATTCATCAAAGGATACATTGAAGAGCTCAAACATCATTTTGTGACTAAGCACGGAATATTAACAGGCTTACAAGCTGAATTCCCATTCCAATGTTCAATTTGCGGATCAATGTATTCATACTTCTCGAGCTTCAAGACGCACGTGCTAAACAAACATCCTTTGTCAGATTTTGTCTTACAGCCTGATCACCCTCTTACAAAAGAGGAAACAACGGTTAGTAATGAGGAATTCGAAGAATCAAGAATACAAAATCCATTCTACTACAAGAAGTCTGTTTCATTACACGATACAACAAATGCTGTTTCAACCATGATAACAGATCTCAGGTGTGATGTATCTCTCCCAGAGACTTAATTTAAGTCCTTTATCAATGGATATGTATTTATATCTGAGTCGATTCAGCAGTACACAATGTCAAAAATAAAATCTTACCTAACAACGAAAAATTTGCTACAAGACGAGGATACTATCCGGCTTATCAATGAATTGCAAATTCCTGACTTGACTAGAGACGTTAAGTGTCCAGCAGATAATATTGTATATTTGTCTGGAAAGGCTGGCTGCTCAATTCCAGAACCGATAGAGATCGTTTTGGGGAAACACAAACAGATTAAACGTGTCACAGCCTGCCGTTCAAGAGGAAAACAAATCCACCGTACGTTTCGAAAGCATGAATACATCACGAAAGTAAAAATCCAGAAAGATGTGTGTCACTGCATATCAATTCTGGATACACTAAAACTGATCATGTCCAATCCCAAGGCAGGAGCGATGGTTGAAAATGAAACAACAGGAACCGATAATGCGCTGGAATCGTTCAAAGATAGTGAGCACTACCAAAGCCACCCATTCCTGAAACTTCATCCAAATTGTTTAAGACTCTCAATTCACATTGATGAGGGAGAGTATGTGAACCCCCTCGGTTCGCGAAAAGGCAAGAATGAAATGACCAACATCTGTTTCAAAATTGAAAATTTCGATCCACGAATCAATTCATCTTTGGATCGCATTTGTTTGGCTTTGATGTTAAAGTCAAATGTACTAAAAAAATACGGGTAAGATGATAACTCTCATATTTATGATTTTTGTGCTAACGTAAGAACAGCATTACACTCAACGGAAACGCGACGCGAGTACGGACACAACACTTATAGTTCTTACAAACGAAAAAGGACTTCAAAATTTACCTTTTTATCCGACCGGTTTCGAGCATGATGCAGCTCATCGACTGGGAGATGTCCAACTGATGACCCAAAAGTAAAATTGCTTCGTACTTAGCACAGTACACGTCGAAGAGGTGGGAGGGGGGGGGGGTTTGTTGGGTTGGATCTATTTGATTTGCCGTTTCGTCAAGTGGAAAAGAGACGAAGCTATAGGAGCTTCGTCCTCGTTCATCAGCGGCTGCTCAGCGGTGGTGATGTACATGGATTCCCAGGCATTCAGGTGGGAAACCTTTCTCACGCACTTTTTAATTTTCGCATGATCCCAATCTATTCTGTGATCTGATCCGGTAGAGTGTGCTGCTACACTTGACTCATTGGGCCTTTCGTTATCAACGGCGTTTTTATGTTCCCTCAAGCGGACTTTAAATTTTCGGCGGGTTTGACCAATGTACACCGCCGGGCATTTTTACACGGGATTTCATAAATACCCGACATTTCGTCCTTCGGAACCTTATCTTTGAGGGCACATAGAATGTCTTTCAGCGTGTTGTTGCTTTTGTATACCGCCTGAAAACCATGATCCTTCATAATGTTCTGAATGGCGTTAGTAACCTTAGGGTAGAACGGTAAACTAATCCTTTGGTTCTCGGATTTTTCTGGCTCAAGTGTAGTCGCGTCTTGTCGATGTTTTTGCGTTCGTGTTTTCGGATGATTTTGTTGACAAATTCTTTATCATACCCATTCAGTTCAGCGGCCTCGTGGATTTTCGCCTTTCAGCTTCGAACTCTTCCTTCTCCATTGGTATGCTAAGAGCCGGTGTGCCATTGAGTGAAAGGCGGCTTGTTTTGGGAACCGTAATGGTTCGAATCAGAAGTGATGTAGCGGTCGGTGGATGTCGGTTTTCGGTAAATGCCAAACTTCAGGGTATCGTCGTCTTTTCTGGTAATTGACAAGTCGAGAAATGGAAGTTTTCCATCAGTCTTCGCTCGACCGTGAACTTAATCGACCTATGTTGGGAATTCAGCAGATCAATTATTTGCGGCAGGTAGCGCTCCTTCACTATCGCAAAATGTCGTCGACGTAACGCCACCAGACCCGGGGAAGAGTTTTCTTTCGAGTTCTACTTCAAATCACTCATGAAAACGTCAGCCAGAGTGGTGACAACTTGCTGCCCATGCTGAGTCCGAACGTTTGCTTGTAGCACTTACCTCGGAACATGAAGTAGTTTTGGTTCATGCATACTTCAGCTACGGTAAGATATGCTTCGATGCAGTGTGGTGGAGCTCGACTTCTTTCCAAATGCTTACGCAGACTGCAAAGTGCATCACCACCGGCACGTTTGAAACAGGGCAGTGACGTCGAAAGACACGAGAATTTCGCCCGCCGCATTTCGGTACCTTTAGTTTGTCGACCAGCTCTACGGAATTTTTAACACTTTTTCCGTGCTTCACTGGGTACTTCTTCATTTCATCCACCAACCAGGCAGCCATTTTCTCAGTTGGAGTGCAAATATTGGATGAAATGGGTCGCATTGCCAACGGGTTTTGTGAATTTTCGGCAAGCAGTAAAGTGACGCCACCTTTGAGTTCGAACGTGAAATTTTCTTTCGAGTCTGTCTTCCCCCATCAAACGTGCAATTTTCTGCCGTGTGCGGCACGTTTGATGGGGGAAGACAGACTCGAAAGAAAATTTCACGTTCCGAACTCAAAGGTGGCGTCACTTTACTGCTTGCCGAAAATTCACAAAAACCCGTTGGCAATGCGACCCATTTCATCCAATATTTGCACTCCAACTGAGAAAATGGCTGCCTGGTTGGTGGATGAAATGAAGAAGTACCCAGTGAAGCACGGAAAAAGTGTTAAAAATTCCGTAGAGCTGGTCGACAAACTAAAAGGTACCGAAATGCGGCGGGGCGAAATTCTCGTGTCTTTCGACGTCACTGCCCTGTTTCCAAACGTGCCGGTGGGTGATGCACTTTGCAGTCTGCGTAAGCATTTGGAAAGAAGTCGAGCTCCACCACACTGCATCGAAGCATATCTTACCGTAGCTGAAGTATGCATGAACCAAAACTACTTCATGTTCCGAGGTAAGTGCTACAAGCAAACGTTCGGACTCAGCATGGGCAGCAAGTTGTCACCACTCTTGGCTGACGTTTTCATGAGTGATTTGAAGTAGAACTCGAAAAGAAAACTCTTCCCGGGTCTGGTGGCGTTACGTCGACGACATTTTTGCGATAGTGAAGGAGCGCTACCTGCCGCAAATAATTGATCTGCTGAATTCCCAACATAGGTCGATTAAGTTCACGGTCGAGCGAGAGACTGATGGAAAACTTCCATTTCTCGACTTGTCAATTACCAGAAAGACGACGATACCCTGAAGTTTGGCATTTACCGAAAACCGACATCCACCGACCGCTACATCACTTCTGATTCGAACCATTACGGTTCCCAAAACAAGCCGCCTTTCACTCAATGGCACACCGGCTCTTTAGCATACCAATGGAGAAGGAAGAGTTCGAAGCTGAAAGGGCGAAAATCCACGAGGCCGCTGAACTGAATGGGTATGATAAAGAATTTGTCAACAAAATCATCCGAAAACACGAACGCAAAAACATCGACAAGACGCGACTACACTTGAGCCAGAAAATCCGAGAACCAAAGGATTAGTTTACCGTTCTACCCTGATGTTACTAACGCCATTCAGAACATTATGAAGGATCATGGTTTTCAGGCGGTATACAAAAGCAACAACACGCTGAAAGACATTCTATGTGCCCTCAAAGATAAGGTTCCGAAGGACGAAATGTCGGTATTTATGAAATCCCGTGTAAAATTGCCCGGCGGTGTACATTGGTCAAACCCGCCGAAAATTTAAAGTCCGCTTGAGGGAACATAAAACGCCGTTGATAACGAAAGGCCCAATGAGTCAAGTGTAGCAGCACACTCTACCGGATCAGATCACAGAATAGATTGGGATCATGCGAAAATTAAAAAGTGCGTGAGAAAGGTTTCCCACCTGAATGCCTGGGAATCCATGTACATCACCACCGCTGAGCAGCCGCTGATGAACGAGGACGAAGCTCCTATAGCTTCGTCTCTTTCCACTTGACGAAACGGCAAATCAAATAGATCCAACCCAACAAACCCTCCCCTCCCACCTCTTCGACGTGTACTGTGCTAAGTACGAAGCAATTTTACTTTTGGGTCATCAGTTGGACATCTCCCAGTCGATGAGCTGCATCATGCTCGAAACCGGTCGGATAAAAAGGTAAATTTTGAAGTCCTTTTTCGTTTGTAAGAACTATAAGTGTTGTGTCCGTACTCGCGTCGCGTTTCCGTTGAGTGTAAGATGATAACTACTAAGTCTTTTGATAAGTAACAGGTAAACTAATAATTTTTCCAAATACTGAGCATCCGCGGAAAAATGGAGACATGGAGTGGAGAATGCAGAATGGAGTGAATAAGGAAAACAGAGGTGAATAGGACATTGTCACTATTCACCCCGTTGTCCTCATTTACCACGTTGTTCTTATTTTCCCCGTTATCCATATTCACCCCATTTTACGGTACATTAAATTCTATTGTTAGATGCTTAAAATGAACGAAACATAATATACTTATTTCATCAACACTTTAAGTAAAATTATGAGCTTTTACCTGCCTTGTACAGTGCAGCTGATGAAGCTTGTGATAAAACTTAGCCCACTTATTCCTGGGACAGACATACAACGTACAGCCAGTGTTGCCACATTTCTATCTGTACCGGTGGACAAAAAATCTTTTTTATCTGTACTTCATCGCAGGAAAATCTGTACCAATAATCTGTACCGAAATAAAAGTCATGTTTACACGTTTTCTAAAAGTTTTTATTTATTAAGTCCAAATTCACCTTTGAAAAATGGTGCATGTATCAGCATGTGTCAACATGTATCCCTAAACACCGTTCGGTCGATGATGCTTATACATTGTTTTACAAAACCTCGACTGCATGCTTTGAGTGAGAATGATGTTTGTGCTTCCGCCCCGCTGTTCGATGAGGTCCTTAGATTTCAAAATGGAGTTCATTGTGTCATCGCCGAGCCGATTCCTCAACTTTGTTTTGTTATTGTTATACTGTGAGAAGATCCTTTCGACAGTGGCAGAAGAGTGAGGCAAAATGAGAATATTGAAGACGAGACGGCGAAGCGCTGGAAATGCATATGAATCATCCATTCGTTTCATACAAGCAATTTTTTTCCACCAATCTTGTACATGCTCGTTTTTGGCCACAGTCACCTCTGCCCGTGCTATTTTGAGTTTCAATGCTCGAAACTCGTTCTCCAGTGTTTGTGAATCTCCTTCATAGCAACCCGGGAAAGCCTCCAAAACCACACTGATGCTGGAAAGATTGGCAAAGTTTCTTGGGTTTAACATTGCAGCAGCCTTCAATACTGCATCGTCGAAATCAAACCGTTTCTGCAGCTGCTTCACCAGTTCCACAAAGAAACTTCGACATATGCCCCGAAAAATCTTTTGCCTTTCGATATCCATCAATGTCATCGCTTCTTCCGCGATTTATGCTAGCCCAACATAAATCATATCTCCGCTTTTCAGGTGCTTTTCGAAATCTCTGGCGTTACCGCTGCATAATGACGTCACGTAAGATTCTTCACAAATGTTTGTTAGCCCCATCAAGAAAAAATCTTTCAGTTCTTCGTACAACATTGTGAACTCTGGCCTTTCGGACTGGAACAATCGATTAAGCCTGTTGATATGAGGTAAAATGTAATCCAAGAAGAGCAGCAACGGCTTGGTCATCGAGTCTTGCAAATGTGTTATTATTCGGCATGCGGCCTGATTCTTGTCGATATTGGAGTGGAATTTAAAAAACAGAAGTAACTCGGAATACCTAGCAAGACACCTCTTGACCACCGCCTCTAGTGACAACCATCTGGTAGCCAAAGGATGTAACATTTTCAACGGTTGAAGGTCGAGAATTTCCTGAATCATGTTGAATTCACTAGTTCGCTTCGGACTGTTTGATATGAAGCTATAGATGTCCTTCAGAAGATGTTCCATGTAGTCCGGAATTTTTTCGCAAGCATAGCTAGCACACAGAGCCAGTTTGCCATTCACTGGCTCTGTGTGCTAGCTATGCTTGCGAAAAAATTACACTTACACAGTACACTTGACAACAATCATATCCGGACAATCTGACTTCAGCAATCGCATTACTGAATTTGAAACCCCCATCATGACTGCAGCTCCATCAGGCGCAAACCCTTTCAAACGTTCCTTGTATGGTTTGTTGCTCTTTCGGAACTGATCAATTAGCTCGTTGTAAATACTCTTGTGGTCAGCTGCCTTTAGCGCAACAGATGAGTAAAATTGATCGCATACCTGAATTTTTCCGTTGCCGTCTTCGTCACAAGTTCGGACCACCATTGCCAATGTTTTAATTGCTTTTATATCAGTTGACTCGTCGATGATTAGGGAAAAATTACTCTGTCGCATCTTCGATATTAGCTCTTCGTGTTGTTCTTCTGCTAATACGCCATCAACAACGGCGGTCACTTTTGTCCTTCCGAGCGTAATCTTTGTCAATACTTTCGACTCCGGATCGATGGTCCGTAGAACGTTGGTGAGCTTGTCAATAGCGTTAAAGGAAATGTTGTTTTCCACTGCCCACGCAGAAATTTTCAACTCCGCCTGTGTTGACAAAGTATCCTCGGAACTCAGAACATTGGCGAAACTGTCCAATTTGGCATCGTCGTCACCACACACTACTTTTAAAGCAGATTCCTTGTGACGTTTCGTCGCCAAGTGTGTCGCAAGATTGGATTTTCCTCCGCGTCTGACGCTCAGTTTTTCGAGGCAAACTTTGCACCAAGCAAACGATTCGTCCTTTTCATATTTCTCGAAACACTGGTACTGCGATGCGCTGATCCATTCGTTTCTGAATTTTTGTACCTTTTCTTTTTCGGTTCTCGATTTCTTCAATTCCGTTTCGCAAGAATCCGCCACGGTATTGCTAGATGATGCTAAAATGATTAGAAATTTATAACATTTCCTACAACTATCAAAATGACAACAGTCACTGTACCATTCTGGATATCGGTGTCGATTTGTGGTTGACCTGGATTTGCGGTTGTTTTGGCTGAAAAATCTATGATTAATATTGTGTCAATAATTACAGTTGCACAATATACCTTTATTTTCTCTATCCGTTTTTGAAAAGTAATCCGTCAATGTTAATTTCCGCGACATCGTGAAAAAAATTGAAAACGAACTGTTTGAGCACAACTTAAGATTTCATCAATCGCTCCCGGGTAGGTAAACCAACTGTCAATCACTTTTTTTTACTCTTTCCCCTTGCTTCCTATAGTCACTAGATTCATAGTCTGGTGGATACAACAACGGGAGCCAATTTGAACTGTCAGTTGGCGGAGCCAATCGAGCATATCTCGAGTAATTCATGCTAAGCGCCTAAAAGCAATTTGTAAACAACGTTGATTTCTCACAAATTACGAGAATCCCACTATATCCTGCTACTCCATATGGTAGAACTAACATTCTTCTACCAAATGCTGCGTTCATTTCACGAGAGTGATTTAAGATTCAAGAGAAATCGATATTTAAAGTCATTGTTTACCAATGGCTTTTAGGCCCTTAACATTAATTACTCGAGATATGCTCGATTGGCTCCGCCAACTGACAGTTCAAATTAGCTCCCGTTGTTGTATCCGCCAGACTATGAATCTAGTGACTATATTGCTTCCCATTCATACGCATACCGGCATACCTTCTTCACAAACCTAATTCTTATTACAATCCCATTCATATTAGGGGGTACGTTATGGCCCAAACACAATGATAACGGAAGCAGAACGGCAACGGCAAACCGCAAAGTACGATCTGAGTAAGCTTGCCTGTCGGAAATAAAACAGGCTAGATCCAAGCCGATTCTAGTTGGACAAATCGAAGTCATTTGCAACAACTGTCAAACTTGCTTTTCGCCGTTGCGTTTCCATTATAATTCTCGAGTAATTCATGTTAAGGGCCTTAAAGCCATTTGTAAACAACGACTTTAAATGTCGATTTCTATTTAATCTTAAATCTGGATATAGTAGGATTCTCGTGATGTAAGAGATCTACGTTTAAAGTCATTATTTACAAATGGCCTAATCATGAATTACAGGAGATTGTGTTGGAGTGGTAAGGCGCGATTGACGAAGACCGAAGCACGAAAAAAAATATGAATACAAAAAGAAAACATGATAAATCTATATATTTATATATATGCGCATATTTTTATATATGCGCATATTTTATTTGCGCTCAAAAATCTGTACCAATCTGTACATTTGCACAAAAATCTGTAATCTGTACCGTACAGAATCTGTACCAAAAGAATCCAAAAAATCTGTACCTTTCCAGATAAATCTATACCTGTGGCAACACTGCGTACAGCGTTGTACGAACTGTCAAATACTTTCATCCAGTCCAAAACAATACGTACTAGACTAAAGGAGTACACCGCTTTACGTTGTATGTCTGTCGATGGTATTATGCCTTGTACAGACATACAACGCTGACCGTTGTACGAACTGTCAAATACTTTAATCCAGTACCAAAAAACACGTACTAGACTAAAGGATTACAACGCTGTACGTTGTATGTCTGTACCAGGTATTACACAGTCAACGTAATAATTATGACAGACATACAACGCTGACCGTTGAACGAACTGTCAAATACTTTAATCCACTACTAAAAAACACGTACCAGAATAAACGATTACAAAACTGTACGTTGTATGTCTGTTCCAGGCATAACAGTACTCATAAATGTATGCTTCTATGCTCTTCTAGCTACAAAAAAATACTACAACCTTTCATTGAAGATCTTTTGCGATTAGAAGCAGACGAAGGAGTTCCACTCAAAATAGGGTCCGAAGTTTGGGTTTAGCGGGCAGTGCTAGTCCACGTACTTGGTGACACGTTAGCGATGCACGATATATATGGCATGTTGGGACCATCTGCTAATATGTTTTGCAGGGTTTGTGAGATAAGCAGAAATGACCTAATTTCAGGAGAATTCAGCGATAAATTTCCTATTAAAACCGATGAAATGGTTCAAAATGCATTAATTGCATCTGAAGAGTTCCAAAAGCCATCAAGCCTGTACGGCATTAAAACTAGTTGTGCTCTCCACGTACTAAAATACTATAGGTGGCCAACAAGTCGAACACTAGATCCTATGCATGACCTCTTAGAAGGCATCGTTCCGATGATCCTTAAGTTAATTTTGAAATCAGCAGTTTTTCAAAGCAAAGTAATTACTGAGAATAAGATAAACGATTTGATAGAACATTTTGATTACGGAGACGCTGAGGTGAGAGACAAACCATCATCAAACTTTACCAAACTTAACTTAAAAAGTAGAAATAATGGATTAAGTCAGTCAGCGGCTCAATGCTGGTTACTGTTGCGTAGCTTTCCGTTCATATTTCACGAGATTTTGAAGTCTAATGAGAAGTATCGAGATAAAATAGCTTCCCTGCTACAAATTACTTACGTCAGTTTTTCAAGTAAAATAATTGCAGAAATGATTGGAAGCTTGTCAGAATCTATCACAAAATTTCATCGGTCGTTTAAGACCTGTTTTCCTTCTACTAACGCTATAAACAAAATTCACCACATAGCGCATTATCCTCAAGTTTGCCGAGAAAATGGTCCTATTGCAAATTTTAGTTGCATGATGTTCGAAGCTAAATTTAAGGAGTCAAAATCTCAAAGCAAAACTTGCGGTAATTTCAAAAACTTATCCTTCAGTCTGACAAAGAGATTAAACTTGAAGCAGGTCAATTCAATTTTGAAATATAAGTATGTTGTTGATAAACCAATAATCCATTCATCAGCACTCATTCAAAAAAGTTTTTTGGAGTTTGCACTATTGTTATTTGATCTACCTACTGAACTAAAAACAATTGACAGACTTGAAATCAATGGTATTATTTTTAGTCCAGGCTTTGTTGTTAAATACGAAAAATGTTCAATAAAATTTTACGGAATACTTCTTGCAACAATCGAGCATGATTCTGACATACTTTTCATTATTCAAGAATTGGAAATTATTGAATTTGATAAACAACTTTTTGCATACAAAGTGACTATTTCAGCTAATATAGTAAGAATTATAATTGAAAATTTATTGTCCAGAAAATGTTACAGCTTGTGGCAGTTGACAAATTCCTTTGAAACTTGTTTATACATTAGTATGAAATACAATGATAGCTAAATATGAATAGGTTGTAAAAGTATAAAATAAAATGTTAAACAATTATACCGTAAACTTTTCATATTTCATCCGAAACAGCAAGTTCACTACTTACGAGTGTGTGTAACTCAGTGGCTATTATATGTTAACATACATGTTATTTTTCAAATCTATAATTTGGTTTTTTTCAAACAACATCTTGACATAGCAAACATTGACATTCTTCATTTAAACATAATTCTTTTTTGCAATTACAGCAAACCTTATTGATAACGTCTCACTTTGGGAATTAAATGATGACGACTTGCGTGAAATGGGAATTACAGAAAAAGGACCCCGAAAAATCATCCTCAACTGCATTGAACGACACTTTGAAAACAATTATGATTCAGAGAACATAGAAGAAAACGGACAAGACGTGTCTATGAATGAACAGCAAAGGGAGACGATTCGTTCTATCCTCGCCAAGGAACCCAAGTTTCATAAGACCCTTAGCAAGCAGTTGGATTGCGGATTGGTCCCAGACCCAAAAAAAATGCTCTTCATGAACCGTATTCTCACAAAACATTTCTTTGAACATCAAATTATGCGAGAAAAAAGGTATTTTTTAATTAGAAACACTGATTTCCATCTTATTAATTTTATTTGTGATTTAAGGTATCCCACTTGCCAGCAGAAGCAAGCATTGGCAAGACAAATTTTGGAGGAGTTTTCTCATTTGGAGTAAACTCGCATCTCAGAAAACGCACCAAAGGAGGTGAGTTCAAGAGCGCAGAATGGAACTTGTATGCCGCCCTGTCAAAAAAAAAAACAAAAAAGAAAAGGAAGACAGTCAATTCACCGATTATTGATCCCATTCTCGACAGTTTATGAAAATGCCGCTTCCAATCGACTGCAATTGTCTTCCATAAAAAACCTTTTGTGGGATGATATCGATTTTTCCAAAAATTCTACCAGACATAAAAAAATTATCAATAATTTTCAAACTAAACAAAAAAAAAACACAAAACCATCACTAAACAAAAAAAAATACACGAACCATCATAAAATCTTCAACGAGAGAACAATCCCGACCGATTCGTAGCTTTTTCGTTGAAATCGGCCGAGAAATGACAGAATGAGATCAATAATCGATGTTTGAGGCGGAAAATGTCAGTGACGTATGGGTTAATGCATCACTTCTTTATTACAGTCCTACTTTTTCTGGCAAAACTCAGGATTGGTAAAAGAACCTCACATGGGCCTGATTGAAACAAGAATGAACAACATGCGAAAGGACATTTTGCCCGAGGATAGGCTGTTTCGGCGAACTAAGAAGGAAACAATAATTCTGAACGACGAGTGGGTACAGCTTGCTGCGCATCTCGCTGCTCTTATTCCAACTGCAGAAAACGCTCGACAGATAGCGGAAGGAATGGCGCAGACGGATAAATTACTTAAATTACTTTCACAACAAAGTAACTTTTATAAAATTATCGAAACATTTCCTCATTTGCTTTCCTATGAAGGAGAGATGGTATGTATCAATTTACAGCATATCTTAAACCCATTTTTATGACTATATCTTCTACAGATCATACAGGCATTCGATCGAATACAGCCAAATCATCATGATGCTGGGGATTTGAAAATGCTGCTTGGCGTGGGGCTACTCCTGGACAACATTAGCTGGAGTATGGTTGAAGACGGTATGAAAATTCATAGTTTTAGCAAACGTTTCAATTATATATTTCTATTTTCTTTATTTAGATTATGTTAGAGGAGCTTTGAGGCTAATGAAAAAGCTATCGCATAGAGGCATCAAGCGAGCCATCATCATGGAAAACGCAAGCATGGAGGAAATTTCTGCTGCGCCTTTGATAAGATGGGCTAAATACAGACAATCCGAAGTTGGATTCGATGAGAAAGTTGCAGTCCAGCAATCGTCCGCAACAGTTGTCGAACCGCATATCCTCTGCATCACTGATAGCTTCAAGCAAGAAATATGTATGGTGTTTTCAATCAACACATAATTTCTTGTGGAAACTCAAGCACAAGGGCCATCGAAATTTTATTCAAATCTTTCTCTGTATTTGGCTTGCAAGTACCAATGTTGCTCCGAAAATTTGATGATTTGATTGTGGTGAACGTGTGGGGCACGAAACTGCACAGTAAATGTAAGTCTGTCACGGAACTGACTGCGCGCTACACGGAGTTCAAGCGAAACTCAACCGCCGAATGAAGAGTCCATATTGGAGTTTTTTTTTTCAATTTAAACTTAATAATATAAGTTTTGTTTTTATTAACACGTAAAGGTGAATTGGTTTTTCCATAATTAATAAGCATAATTGGCTAAAAAAGTGTTATTTTTTTACTTGGCAATAAAACACAAGTATTACAATTATCTCTTTTTATTTATATGATCGAACAGCAGTATATTTACCAATGTTGGCTTCATTTGGTTTGGTTCCTTGCAGATATGTTTTTACCAACTAGTATGTAAATTTTACCCAACGCTATCTCTTTTTTGGATTGCTACAATTTACCTACTCGATGGTTTAGTCCCGTCAACCTAAAATTAGGTAAATCTAAGTTTACACAAATTTACCTTATTGAACAAAAGATCGCGGTTGCGTCAAAAGAAGCTATTTTTAGGTAGTTTTTCAGTTCCGTGTAGGCCACCCACGCAAACGAATACCGTCATCATGTAGGGGAAAGTTTCCCCTACACGCTAAGATCAATTTACCTAAATATGAGTGAACTATACCCATAATCGCGGAAAAGTGCACATACTCATTTTATGGGTAAAGTCGATTTACCCATATTTGAGTACACATGGCAAACTAACAATATAGGTAATGTTAATCCATTTATGGGTAACCTATTTAAAGTAAATTTAAACCATATTTAGGTAAATTTAATAATCATAACATATAAAGTAGACGCAAATGTGGGAATATATCTCTAATTCCTTAATAAAAAAAAATAGAGTAATCGTTAGGTCTTTTATTCTTTTATTGAATGTCTCCCCTGACAATCTTCTGCGAAGTGCATCATCAAAATTCTTGTCATTTATTTCTATAAGTCTTCAATTGCGGTTGGTTGAGGTTGCGGATGCTGTTGTAGAATATGATTTTTCAAATGAAAACAGTGAAAAGAAGTTGCTGCGCATTCAGAAAATCTGAATGGCACATCATTCTTGCTGCTTGTGTTCAGCTTGTGTATCGATTTGTAGTAAATTTTAAGATCGTCTTCGTCACCCTTAACATACACTCCGCAAGTTTTCACGTAACATTGATAACCTTAAATAATATGAGGAACAATATTAAAACAAGTAATAGTTTCTTATTTTTAAGTAATAAAACAATATGGTTGTTCCTTGATCATTTAGGAACATATATTTAAATGTAACAATTCTGTCACCAGCTACTCACCCTTCAATTTTCGGAACGAATCCGGATCCAAATTATTTCTCAGCACTTCCATTCCAATGCGCAATCGCTACTTAACCGGATGGACCTCTATCTCTTGAATATTTCTTGCTGGTTCAGACAACCGTCGAAAAAACAAAGTTGCAAAAACAGAATTAAAATAATGAGGCTGCATAATCAATTTTCTTCACTTACCATTTAGTTACGACAAAACTTAATTCATGAAACATGAATAAAAATTTAAATTATTCGCAAAATATACAATCAAGTCGATCCAACAAAATATATAAACTGACAATGTTTATTTTTTCATCCAAATATGGGTGAATTGCATTCACTCATATTTAGGTAAAATCACTTCACTCACATTGTACGTCAAGTTCACCTACTTTTGTGAGTAAAATTTACCCATATTATGAGTATTGCATCAGTTACCCATATATGGGTGAAACAATGCACCTTTTTATGGGTAATTGAGTCTTAGCGTGTACACGACGATTATGTATATTTGCGTGTGTAGCCAACGGCTTGCGAGAAAAGGGGCTCAGAAGTGTTTGTTTACAAATGTTGATAGGCCCTTTTCTATTGTTGATCCAGAGTTCTTATATCAAGCTGCCCAGCAAGGAGAGTGAGCGTAACATGACTCTAAACATCGAGTAACATGTTAACTCATTAGCCTAAGAAGTATTCTCACGTTAGGGTAACTCTCGACTAAAATTACGCTATACTGCAACATTGTGTTAGGCGTTTGCTGATTCCAGACGTCTGCGTTAGAGTAACATTAGCTTAACTAACCCTAACGTGAGTCATTTCAGTGAGTCGACCAAAATTGTGTATGTAGTAGTGAGCAAATGATTTTTGTTCACTAATACAAGAACATTTCTCACAATAATAAAGGTTTTCTGTCAAAATAAAAAATCTTCTAAGTTACCACGGAGCCGACTCTACCGGCGCAAATTATATGGGATTTAGTGCTTTATTGAGCTTTAAAATTAGTAGTGTTTATTTGAACAAGCCTTTATCATTTGAAGCTCCGATTTCTGGTGAGTATAATTAAAAATGGATTTTAATAAGTTACGCATAGGATGCATTCCTGGATATGATAACATCAATGCTTTATTTTCGTTGCAGCAATTCCATCCCAGCATATCCAACCTTTATCGCCGTCCGTAAGATCCTCAGTTATAGTAGGTGCGGGGATTGTGAAAAGTGCATACCGCACCACATCGTATGAGGCAGTGAGTGTAATTACCACATAAGTTGCTGTCCCTTATTTGCTTTCCGCATGACGTGGACATTCTTCCGACCAAGCCAATCGCAATTGCCGCCATAATCGCAATCGGTATCGCTTAGCGACCACAACCCTGACTAGGAATTTCTTTTGCGACATCTGATTCACCATGATCGATACGGGTCTTTGGCAGACTTCGGTTTCGAAATTTTCTATGAAATAATGTTGGTTTGAGTAATAATTATAACTGAAACCCCTCCCTTTAATGCAGTATCTCATCCATTTGCTTCTCCATCAGAGAGGCAACTTTCTGTCGGAAATCGGACATTTTCTTGGCTTTCTCCAGCTATACTCTTTGCTCGGCATTGTCTTGTTTTGATCTACCAAGTCCAGAAGTTCAACCTCATCGTCATCCAGTCCTTGAATAATGTTCTCTGGAGGAATTTTAGAAGAAACAGTCTGCAAGCCCAATAAATTCTTTAAAAATTTAATCAAACTTACTGAGTGTGTGTGCCTCCTCGAACTCGATGTCCTTTTTCTTTTTCTGTTCCTGCAGCCGCTCGTACAACGAACGGCAGCCACATTCTTCCTCTGAGGCCGGAAAAGGGTTCCTGCCGTTTGCGGCGAGCCACGGCCAATTCCGTTTTGGTGACGAAGCCACTGCTCATCGTGACACGGGATCCTACAACATATGCGAAAGTAAATGTTTCAATTATTAAGTTCCTACATAGAAGAAAGAGTGCTTCGTATACCTACCAGCCAGATTCATTTTTCCCGAGCGAGCATCAAAACTGCGAGGCACATTCGAGTTAGCATTTTCGAAGATAAGATCCTCAGTTATAGTAGGTGCTGGGACAAGTGCATTCGGCACCATATCGTATGAGGCAGTGAGAGTTCGAGACGTTGCCAATTTGCTTATCCTTGGAAGAAGGTTTTTCAAAACACTAAAGTAGTACGACATGTCAAGTTTCGTGTTCTCGTTACTCAAATGGTAACACGCATGGGATATCGTGGTGAAAAGTCATTAGACCGCACAGGTGAACATGTTTGTTTTAGAAAATTTTTGCATAGGTTCTGGTTTGCACAGTCTGCAGACCACCCAGAGTGCATAGGCGGGGTAGAATCGGCGGAACATGTTATATTTGCATGTTCGCGATTTGAAATTGAGCGAAACGCCATATTGCTTCCCATGTAACCAATAAGCATTAGTATTTGCAGTAAATAAACCCTAAATCTGCATTGCAGATGCTACATTCATTTTATTAGCATTATATAAGGATCTTGAACGATATCTGTTGTAAAGATGGATTTCAAATGCTATTTAAATGCCTGTAGCCTGTAATCAACATTTCAAATGCAAAATAGCATTTATGAAGCATTATCATAGCATTGCAGTAAAGCAGACGTATATTGGGCCAAGAGCGGCATTTATGTTGCATTTAAGGTGACTTAACTGCTTGATAGGCTGCCGTTAAGACGCTTTGGAACAGCTTATTGGTTACCTGGGTTGTTAGCGACATGTATACGAGTCCAGAAAAGTTCACAGAGATGATGTATCTGGTCGTGAACATTTGGAATGCGGTGAATACAGTAGCCCAACGGATCATGTCAAAGCTGCAGCGTTGGTAGCTGCAGTAAAGGCTACAGTGACGATGTGGTCATCAAGTTCACCATGGCAACAAACACGCTCACGCGTTTTTCCATGTCGATAGAAAGAATCATCATTGAGAAAACTGCTAAAACAAAAATTATTTGGTATAGCTTAAATTTGTGTAAAAAGTTTTTGATTTTAAATCAATATTTACTTGATTATTTGTAATAGTTTCAGTTCTTTGACTCAAAATTTATTATATTTGCAGTAGTGGAAGCATAACGATGTGCCGAATATTGCTTTTTCTTGTAGAACATTGTGTCCAACATGTCGAGATCCAATAATTACCGCAAGGATAAAGCTGAGGCTGCCCAGCTATTCAGAGCGTTTGGAGTAAATTCATTAGAAGTACAACAACCTACGACAAGCAGGAGCCATACAAATATCGAACAAGAGAATAGTGAAGACAGTTATCAAAGTGCAAGTGAATCATCAGAACAAGATGATACAATAGTAGCAGTTGTGGGAGAAGATGAAGATCGAGAAGTTGATAGTTCAGAATCTGATGACGACATTCCATTGCCAAATTTTGTTGACATCAGGGTTAAGCTAGCACAATGGTCAACAAACAATCATATAAGCGACGATGCTATGGACGATCTTTTACATTATTTAAAAGAACATCACTTTCCTCACCTCCCTAAAACTAATAGAACGCTGAAAGCAGATGCTAAACTTAAAAATGCTCCAATAAGAAAAATGGGTGATGGAGAGTTTTGCTACATGGGAATAAAGCGAGCAGTGGAACAAATTCTGGTGATGAATGATGTGAACCTTACGCCTAATATCCAATACAGTCTACAGTTCGGCATTGATTTGCTACCATTGACAAAAAGTTCAAAGACCTGTTTTTGGCCTATCCTTGTCAAGATAATAGGTTTTCGAGAAGTGCTTCCTGTTGCGGTTTTCTGTGGCACGAGTAAACCAAGTAGTGTACACGAATACATGTTCGAATACAATTATCCTTGGAAGAAGGTTTTTCAAAACACTAAAGTAGTACGACATGTCAAGTTTCGTGTTCTCGTTACTCAAATGGTAACACGCATGGGATATCGTGGTGAAAAGTCATTAGACCGCACAGGTGAACATGTTTGTTTTAGAAAATTTTTGCATAGGTTCTGGTTTGCACAGTCTGCAGACCACCCAGAGTGCATAGGCGGGGTAGAATCGGCGGAACATGTTATATTTGCATGTTCGCGATTTGAAATTGAGCGAAACGCCATATTGCTTCCCATGTAACCAATAAGCATTAGTATTTGCAGTAAATAAACCCTAAATCTGCATTGCAGATGCTACATTCATTTTATTAGCATTATATAAGGATCTTGAACGATATCTGTTGTAAAGATGGATTTCAAATGCTATTTAAATGCCTGTAGCCTGTAATCAACATTTCAAATGCAAAATAGCATTTATGAAGCATTATCATAGCATTGCAGTAAAGCAGACGTATATTGGGCCAGAAGCGGCATTTATGTTGCATTTAAGGTCACTAAAGTGATTGATAGGCTGCCGTTAAGACCCTTTGGGACTGCTTATTGGTTACCTGGGTTGTTAGCGACATGTATACGAGTCCAGAAAAGTTCACAGAGATGATGTATCTGGTCGTGAACATTTGGAATGCGGTGAATACAGTAGCCCAACGGATCATGTCAAAGCTGCAGCGTTGGTAGCTGCAGTAAAGGCTACAGTGACGATGTGGTCATCAAGTTCACCATGGCAACAAACACGCTCACGCGTTTTTCCATGTCGATAGAAAGAATCATCATTGAGAAAACTGCTAAAACAAAAATTATTTGGTATAGCTTAAATTTGTGTAAAAAGTTTTTGATTTTAAATCAATATTTACTTGATTATTTGTAATAGTTTCAGTTCTTTGACTCAAAATTTATTATATTTGCAGTAGTGGAAGCATAACGATGTGCCGAATATTGCTTTTTCTTGTAGAACATTGTGTCCAACATGTCGAGATCCAATAATTACCGCAAGGATAAAGCTGAGGCTGCCCAGCTATTCAGAGCGTTTGGAGTAAATTCATTAGAAGTACAACAACCTACGACAAGCAGGAGCCATACAAATATCGAACAAGAGAATAGTGAAGACAGTTATCAAAGTGCAAGTGAATCATCAGAACAAGATGATACAATAGTAGCAGTTGTGGGAGAAGATGAAGATCGAGAAGTTGATAGTTCAGAATCTGATGACGACATTCCATTGCCAAATTTTGTTGACATCAGGGTTAAGCTAGCACAATGGTCAACAAACAATCATATAAGCGACGATGCTATGGACGATCTTTTACATTATTTAAAAGAACATCACTTTCCTCACCTCCCTAAAACTAATAGAACGCTGAAAGCAGATGCTAAACTTAAAAATGCTCCAATAAGAAAAATGGGTGATGGAGAGTTTTGCTACATGGGAGTAAAGCGAGCAGTGGAACAAATTCTGGTGATGAATGATGTGAACCTTACGCCTAATATCCAATACAGTCTACAGTTCGGCATTGATTTGCTACCATTGACAAAAAGTTCAAAGACCTGTTTTTGGCCTATCCTTGTCAAGATAATAGGTTTTCGAGAAGTGCTTCCTGTTGCGGTTTTCTGTGGCACGAGTAAACCAAGTAGTGTACACGAATACATGGACGAATTTATTACGGAACTAGACCAAGTTTTGAAAAACGGAATGGAAATTAATAAGTTACGCCTAATGTTTTCTGTTGATTCATTTATAATGGATGCTCCAGCTAAAGCATTTGTCTTAGATATAAAGGTAGTACAGCTAAAATTTGTTATAATTCATTAAATCAATCATCTATATTTTCTTCTATCCAGGCACATAATGGATTATATGGATGCCCAAAATGTACAACGCGAGGACACAGCATTGGGCATAGGACAGTCTTTCCGAACATCGGCTGGACTTTAAAAACCGATGATACGTTTTTGAATCTTTCGGATGGTCATCATTTATCAGATCGACTCCCTCCCTTAGCTACAATTAACGTTGGGTGTATTTCTACTGTTCCTTTAGATTATATGCATAACGTTTTGTTAGGAGTCATGAAATCAATGTTCAAATTGTGGGTGGAAACTTCCGGAAAGGGCTATTCATTAACGCAAACGCAAAAAGCTGTAATTGATTTGCGGATTCAGTCTATCAAACGGCAAGTATGTAGTGATTTTTCTCGTACACCTCGATCACTGACAGACCTGAAATGGTTTAAGGCAACGGAGCTAAGACTATTTCTGATGTATTTGGGTCCGTTTTTATTCATGAATGTGCTGGATGATGTATACTATAATAACTACATTAAACTTCATGTAGCTATTCGTATATTATGTCACCCAGTAAAATACCGAGTTGAAAATAGCATTGCCAAGAATTTACTTGAAGCTTTCAGCCATGAATTCAAGCAATTGTACGGAGAACATTTGTTTGTTTACAATTTTCATTTACTCACACATCTTGCCGATGAGTGCATACTACACGGAAGTTTGGATTCATTTTCTGCCTTTCCTTTCGAAAACTATATGCAAACTATGTTGAGGTATATGAAAAAATCATCATATCCTCTGCAACAGTTTAGGAATCGTTTTGGCGAGCACTTGAGATATGATAAAAAGAAAAAGGCAAATTTACGGCAACGTGGATCATCCTACTCCATTATAACAAATAAACAGAATACAATTATTTCCATAGGTGGCCGAGACAACTTCGTTTGTAAAGATAACCAAATTTTTCAAGTGCAAAACATCAAAAAACAAGAAAATACTTTTATTCTTTATTGCTATGCTGTGCTAAATTTAGATTCTATATACAATGAACCCATGGAATCTTCTGCGAATGGGGTTTACATTAGTCCTAAGGTGCTTCAATTGTGTAATGACACTACTACAATTGATGCAAATGAAGTTAGTAAAGCTCTTTGTTTTGTTCTTGATGAAATAACTGCTTTTATAGAAGTCTTGCATACCGACATCTAATAATTTAGTTAGAATTCAATGAAAGGTTTGGTTTGTAAATTTCAAATGTATATTAAAGAATAACATATGAACAAATTGAAAAAAAAAAAAGGTTTTGTTACTATCTGCAACACTCTCTCTCTATCTCAAAACTCCTCTTTATAAAATTAACCTCTATGGGAACAATCAGAAGCCATTATTACACACCAAAATTTCAAAATCTTGTTCGGTACTTTTTTTTTGCTGAATTCGGTTCGTAAAACAGAAATTTCACCGAACATTTTGTAAAATATGACATTTTACTAAATTCCAGCAATCAAAAATACTGAATTTCTGTAATTTACAGAAAACTACCGAAAATTGTAAAAAAGCACTACCGATCAATACTGTAAATTGCTGCAGTTCCGCAACACTGTAACAATAATTATGAATGTACTGTAAATTTCATATTTTGCAAAATATGCTGTAAAAAAGTACCGAACTGATTGTTAATTTATTCCATGCTGTCAAACACAACTTTTTTCCGCCATTTTACAGTTGAATGTTGACCAGCTCTGTTGAGCTTCGCAGTGCAGCCAAAAATAATTGTCAAAAAAGAAGGAATGGAACGCACCTTTCCGGGACCGTAACCACATTCGCCAGGAAGGGAATTTTTCGGCTTACCCTAGAGATCTTTTGATTGGAACAGGGTTTGATGGGAAGTTCGCAAAATATTTTTAACATCGTTGAAAAAATGTGTGTAGATACATTGTCCTTCTATTTGCATTGAAGATAAACATGCAGTTTTAACACATTTTTTGAAATGCTTATTAACACTCAAATAAATCTGAAACTCTAATCTGAATAAACGGAAATGAACAAACGCTTTAACTCATTAATTATCCTAAATGTAAAAATCAAGAAAGAAAATCAATAAAATCCCGTTTACAAACCAATCTGTTAATTTTAATGGGCAACTGTAAATTTATTGCATCATTTTCGGTAAAAATGTGACAGCTCGCGTTACCAATCGTTCAGCGAAATTTACAGAACATTTTGGTAAGTTTTGACAGCTCAGTAGTGAAGTTAAATTTACTGAACGTATTGTAAAGTTGGAAAACTACCGAATCGATTACCCAATGTTCAGCTGTTTCACATTCGGTAAAAAATTACAGTATACTGTAAAAAAATCTAAGTGTGTAGCCTAGCGTTCGATAAAGAATTCTCCGGCCTGGAATACGGCTTGCTTGATAAACAACGTCATTTAGAATTGTTTATGAAAAACGAACCGCTAAGGAAACTCTCATGCTACTTCTTATAAGCAACAGGTTATCATGCCTTTGTGACCATTCAACTTACCTAAAAACAGAAATATCTCCCGATCGTTGCTGGCCACACGAAGTGGTATAAAGAAACCAAGGAAGCGCAGGTTGGTGATCTAGCCGCTGTCGTTGACCCGTCGGTTAGGAATGGATGACAGCGCGGCCGGATTCTTTCCGTCATAAAAGGGACGAGATGGGCGAAGCTGACAGGTCGATGTCCAAACATCTGGAGGAGTGTTACGGCGACCTGTGACGAAGGTTTCCATCCTGGAGTTCAATGATAAGGAGAATATTGAAGGTAACGAAATTTGAGTTCGTCAGTCATTTTTCTCAAACCATTTTATACGCCTGGCAAGAAGGCAGAGTAAGATAAGAATCTTTTTTTTCTATACCGTTAAACCTGTTGTGAGTCGGATTACATACAAGGAGACCAATAGGGTCCGAAACCCCTATTCCATTCTAGGCTTCAATCCATTGAGTAAACATCTGAAATATATAGTACAATATTTTTTCTCTTCAATTTCTCAATCTAGATGCGTAAAAAAACTTTTTTTTTGTGTTTCGAATTTTTTATCAACAATGGGTAGCCGCTATTTTGGGTAACTACCATTACTATTGAAGGCAATGATCCCAACTAGGTAATATTTTCCATATGAAATTTATTACCCTATTTGGGCCCAGATTTACTAAGGCTCCATAAGGCCTTTGTCAAGAAATCGGCATCTTTAATGGAATAGTGCAACACGGTCGCACAGTAAGTGTTCCTAGCAGTGCTGGCAAATCTCACAGCCGTCATGTGACAAAGAAAAAACAGGCAATCTCACTATCACGATAAGAAACGAACTAGCATGTGCTTTCTCACGGAGTCATGAGATCGTTTTCATACAATCTTATTTTCCAAATTTCGGTCCAGGCTACTTGAAATCAGCCAAGTAGTCTTATGCAATCGAAAGAGTGGAAGTTTTATTTGTAATTTTGCAACTAAACTAACATAATTACCTATAAAGGTGTTTTAAATGTCGATGACAAAAACACTGTCTGCTGTTATTACGTCGTTTTCTTGCCAGATGAGATTTTCTGGCGTGTTTCTGTTGAAATGCAATTTTCACTTACAGTGGGGCATATAGGTAGATCTCCATGTCATTTTCATTTATTACAGAATCCATCTCCATGCGCACGAGCGATCCGAGTGTAACGCAGCACGCCGGTAAATAACTATACATGTACTGATATACAAACAGAAATCAGTAGTGATGATTCTCATCGCTAATGGAGATGGTAGGTTATTGGTAGTAGGGTAGCTGTAAGACACCAATGTTAATTACATTAAACCACGATGATTTAATTTACACTATAATAAAGTAGAGTTAAGGTTAGCTTGCTTTTATAGTATTTTTTGATTTATTCAGTGGGTTCCGAGAGGACAAAGGAGAAGGGAGAATTCCTTTCCTTGTATCCTTCAGAACCACACTTATGAAAGAAAGATTTCCCCAGCATTTCCAATTGACCATAAACTGAACCTGCCCTCAGGTGGAAGTTTTTCCACTGAGTCTAAAGGATATTTAGCCCTCAGGTGGTGACTAATCCCACTGAGTCTAAATTCAACAGGTTATGGGCCCAGACCACGATTTGCTGGGAAATCATAAATCACACTTAATTATTTCTAACAGGAACAATAGTTATTAACATGGAAGGAAAACTAAAGCGAGTTGTTGTACCCATCTTCAAAGGGGATGAGAAATCCTTCCCATTTTGGAGAAAACGTATGGAACAACATTTAAAACATGAAGGACTTCTGCACACGCTCGCCAAAATACCTCTGGAGGAGGACTTTGTGCAGCCGGCAGCAAACGAGACCGCCGTTCAAGCAGCGGATCGTAAAACCAAAATAGAAAAACGTATTAAAGAAGACGACGCTGCCGTCAATGAATTCTGGATGGCACTTGATGACGATGCCATGGGGCAAGTGTTTCAATGCCAGTATGCGAAAGATATAATGGATCGTCTCGTTGAGCTTTTCCAAAGCTCAGGCACGACTGCTATGTTGGGTATTCGTGCCCGATTATATACTCTGCGCACTGAAAATTTTGCATCGCTAAAGGAACTTTTCTCAGTTCATCAAGAACTGATTCGACAATTAGACAGTATGGAAGAGGCTGTTCCTCACAAAGAAGTGGTGGAAACATTACTCGTAGCCATTCCCGATAAATTTAAACACGTTCTGGGAGCGCTGTCCGTCATTCGTAAAGAGGACCTGTACCGAATGACGAAAGAACAGCTTCAGCGTATTTTCTTCACGCAAAGAAATCATTCTGCTTTGAATCAACAAAATATTTTGTTGGTATTCAAAACAAAGTTTGTATTTGTTTCAATTCTTAAAAAAGTTCCTAATCAATTCAAAATTTTATTCAAATTAAACCAATAAAATTATTTAAAGTAATCACCGCTGTTTGATTCAAGACGATCACATTTATTTTTAAACTCAAATGATTAATTTATTGCTTGAACAAAGTATTTTGTCACCCTAACAAATCACTCTGCTTTGAATCAACAAAATATTTGGTTGGTATTCAATGCAAGCTTTCTGTTTGTTTCAATTCATAAAAAGTTCCAAATCAATTCATAATTCCATTCAAATCAAACCAATATATTTTTTTAAAGTAATCACTGCTGTGTAATATAAATTTAAATAATGTTTGCTTTATAACAACCACATTTATCGTTTAACTCAAATGTTTAATTTATTGTTAAAACCAAATTATTTTTTCACGCTAAGAAATTACTCTGTTTTGAATCAACAAAGTGATTTGTTGCGCTTCAATACAAGGTTTCTATTTGTTTCAATTCATGAAAAAGTTTCAAATCAATTTAAAATTTAATTGGAATCAAACCAATCAAATTACTTAAAGTAATCACCGCTGTATGGTATTCGTTTAAATAATATTTGATTTATAACAATCATACGTCGTTTTAAACTCAAATGGTTAATTTATTGTTTTAATAAAATCAAATTATGTATGAGCGCACATTTCATAGCTGCCATATTGCTGCCTCTGCCGTGGTTTTTCTAGTGTATGTATGAACATGTTAATTTGTAAAACAGATTATCAACGAATTATTCTCTTTGCAGATAACTGGAAAAAGAGCACAACTTGGAAGACGATTTAGAAAATAAGCTGCCATTATGACTGCCTCTCCGCAATAGTTCTTCCCGAGTCCTGCATCCAACCACATGCACGATGTCATCTGCTGCAAAGTCCGATTCATGCTTTCCAACACGCCGTTCGGCAGGCAGAATATGGTGCGGTAATTATTTAAAAACAATAAAACACGATTCTCAGTTTTATAAAGCATGAAGTTTTATTTCAATCAAATGGTTTTATTGTATTAGTTCTTCGAAGTTTATTATTTCAACAAATGCGTTTAGTTGATTTAACAAAACATTTTGTTTTGAACAATAAAACACGATGTTCAATTCTATAAAACAAGAAGTTTTATTTCAACTCAAAGGTTTTCTTGAATTACCTCATCATTGTTTATTATTTCAACAAATGCGTTTAGTTGGTTTAACAAAACATTTTGTTTTGAGCAATAAAACACGATTTTAAATTCTACAAAACATGAAGTTTTATTTCAACTCAAAGTTTTTGTTGAATTAGTTCATCAGTTTTATTGGTCCATATTTAAACCAAAATTTTAGTTGAATTGATTCCTATTTTGAATTGGTATAACTGCGTATTTTTTTGCGTGTTGGATGCCGAAGAATCCGCCAAATTATCGAACCGAGGAGGAAATCATCACGTTGCCATGATGAGCGAAAATGTGAAGCCCCAGAAGAAGCAGAAGCAAAAAACCACAGTGTGTTTCGAATGCAAGAAAGTCGGACATAAGAAACGAAACTGTTTCGCTCTTCGCCGGCGGCTGGAGATGGAGAGACGAATGGGTGGCATTAAACTTAGCAACGGGCGAGAAAGCGACGGAAACAACCGTGGGTCGGTTCTGCTCAGCAACGAAGCGAGAGGACAAGGAAACATTGAAAAGGATGCGGTGGCATTGCTCGCGAGGCAGGAGGGAGCCTTCATGGTACGATTCCCTATGCTTGCGCAAGACGCAAATGCTGATTCAGCCGATACTGTCCGTGATCGACGTGTGCGAGAAATGGACCTCTACAAAATGCCGGTTCCGTTCCCAATTATACTGGACTCAGGCGCCACTCGTCATATGGCACATGATATCGAACTGTTCAACAGGTTGTGGGAAGCTCCAGAGTTAAGAGTTAGCACAGCAAAAGACGATGCTGTTTTGAAATGTTGTAAAATGGGTAATATGGTATTGAGAAACAATAAACGTCAGAGATTGGAAGTTTATAACGTGCTCTTTATTCCCGAATTAAATGCAAACATCCTTTCTGTGGCTTTAATTGAGGAAACGGGTAAGTCCGTGTTGTTTCGCAATGGTGGAGTCGAAATCAGAGATAGTGATGGTATTTTGCTGGTTACTGGGAAGAGAGTCAACGGGTTGTATTACCTGGACATTTATCCGGATAGCGAGAGCGTGTGCTCGGGTAAAATTATAGAGAACCACAATTTATGGCACCGGCGTTTGGGACACTTAAATGAGACCTGTTTATCTAGAATGGTTAAACTGGGTATGGTTGAGAGGTTGAATATGGAACCATCAACTAAAAACGGTGATCCAATAGTATGCGAACCATGCATTATTGGAAAACAAACCCGAAGACCATTCGACAAGTCATTTAAGGTCAGGTCCAATAGACCACTGGAATTGGTGCACTCTGACGTGTGCGGTCGCATGGCCGAGAGTACCTATGATGGGCATGAGTATTTCGTGACATTCATAGATGATTTCACACATTTTGTGGTCGTGTACTTAATGAAGTACAAAAGTGAGGTGCTTGAGAAATTTATGCATTTTGAAGCAATGGCTACCGCTCATTTTTCTGTGAACATATCAAGGTTACGGTCAGATAATGGAGGAGAATATTTCGGTAGGGAGTTCAAGACCTTTTGCGAAAGAAAAGGAATCCAAATGTTGCCGACTGTACCCTATACTCCCCAACAGAATGGGGTGAGTGAGAGGATGAATCGGACATTGATGGATAAAGTACGGACGATGATACATGAAGGAAATATTCCTATGTATCTGTGGGGTGAAGCATTATACACTTCGGCTTTTCTCACTAATCGTAGTGCGTCGAATGCTTTAGCCAATTCGAGGACTCCATATGAAATGTGGTTTGGGAACAAACCGGATGTGAGTTACATAAGAGTGTTTGGATGCGCTGCCTACGCACACATCAGTAAACATCTTCGCTCGAAATTGAACGGCAAAAGCAAATCACTGACTATGGTAGGGTATGCACCGATGGGTTATCGGTTGTGGGACAGCGATAAAAAGGGAATTGTTGTATCTAGGGACGTAATTTTTGACGAATCGGTTTTTCCTTTTAGTTCTTCCCACCTAAAGGTCAACAAGGAAGAAACTTCCCGACAGGATTTCCGGGTTGCGGATATTCCTGTGGCTGAGGTCTCTGATTCGATTGATCCTGTGGATATCCCAGAGAATGTCGATAATAGTGACGATGAATTTGTAGAGGCGGAGGATGATGGAAATGAGAATAATCCTGGGCATGGTGACGTTGAACCAGTGTCTCAACGCCATAGTCAGAGGACTACTCATCGCCCAAATTGGCTCCGAGACTACGAGACTAGTTTTGTACTATTACACTATTCAGGGAAGTCCCACAAACGATCGATGAATTAAAGAAACGGAGTGATTGGGATCAGTGGAAGCTTGCTATGGAAGAAGAATTGAGGGCTTTAGATGAGAATAATACTTGGACAGCGGTGAAAGAAATACCAAAAGGAAAGAAACCAATAAACTCCATGTGGACGTTTTCTATGAAGTTTGAAGATAGTACCCCTCGCTACAAAGCTCGCTTGGTAGCTAAAGGTTGTTCGCAGCGTCCAGGATTGGATTATGGCGAAACCTTTGCACCAGTTGCAAAAATGACGACGATAAGAACATTCTTGTCAATTGCTGTTCAACACAATTTGTTCATCTATCAGATGGACGTTAAGACGGCATTCCTTAATGGAAGCCTGGAAGAAGAAATTTATATGAGACTTCCTGCTAATGTGAACGGTAGCTCGACCTTTTGCCGTTTAAACAAAAGTTTATATGGGCTCAAACAGGCCGGACGAAGTTGGAACCTAAAATTTAACCATATAGTAAAAAGCCTAGGATTCAAGAACACCGAATCAGACACATGTCTGTATATGCACAAGGATAAATACCTGTACATAATACTATATGTTGATGATATCCTGATCTTTGGTAGGAACATGCAAGATGTAGAATGGATTAAGAAGGAGTTTTTCAAACATTTTCGAATGAAAGATTTAGGTGAAGTGAGCAATTTCCTTGGCCTAGATATCCAGCGAAACGGAAAGGGTTTGACCATTTCTCAAAAATCTTATGTTGAAAATCTACTGATAAGATTTGGAATGCAGGATTGCAAGCCTGTTTCTACTCCCATAGATCAGATTGCTAAGTGGGCAATAGCTGAGAGTCCATTAACTAAAGAACCATATAAGACACTTTTAGGTTGCCTACAATATTTAGCATTAATGTCTCGACCAGATTTATGTTATGCAGTCAATTTTTTTGCTAAATTTCAGAGTTCCCCTCAGGATAACCACTGGACGGGACTGAAACGTATTCTTAGGTATCTTCAAGGTACTAAGAACCTCCGACTGGCTTACGAGAGACAGGATGACGAAGTACCACTAGAAGGATACGCCGACGCAGATTTCGCAAACGATGAGATCGATCGACATTCCATTTCCGGTTCGATATTCACCGTATATGGGAATACGGTATCTTGGTCCACGAAGAAGCAGACATCGGTGAGCTTGTCTTCAACCGAAGCCGAGTTCGTATCTCTTTGTGGAGCAGCAAAAGAGGGCGTGTGGCTATCCAATCTATTGCGTGAGGTTGGAATCAATTCGACACCATTCACAATAAATGAGGATAACATACCCTGTATTAAAATAGTCGAAGAACCACGAAGTCATCAAAGAACAAAACACATTGATATAAAGTACATGTTCATTCGAGAGCTAATCCGCGATAAGAAGATTGTTTTAAAATATGTGAACAGTAATGAGCAGAAAGCAGATATCTTTACAAAACCCCTATCCCGAATTAAGTTCGAAGAATTTGTAGACTTATTAAATCTGAAAATTGAGGGGAAGTGTTGAAATGCAATTTTCACTTACAGTAGGGCATATAGGTAGATCTCCATGTCATTTTCATTTATTACAGAATCCATCTCCATGCGCACGAGCGATCCGAGTGTAACGCAGCACGCCGGTAAATAACTATACATGTACTGATATACAAACAGAAATCAGTAGTGATGATTCTCATCGCTAATGGAGATGGTAGGTTATTGGTAGTAGGGTAGCTGTAAGACACCAATGTTAATTACATTAAACCACGATGATTTAATTTACACTATAATAAAGTAGAGTTAAGGTTAACTTGCTTTTATAGTATTTTTTGATTTATTCAGTGGGTTCCGAGAGGACAAAGGAGAAGGGAGAATTCCTTTCCTTGTATCCTTCAGAACCACACTTATGAAAGAAAGATTTCCCCAGCACTTCCAATTGACCATAAACTGAACCTGCCCTCAGGTGGAAGTTTTTCCACTGAGTCTAAAGGATATTTAGCCCTCAGGTGGTGACTAATCCCACTGAGTCTAAATTCAACA
>JASCZW010008297.1:0-52574 GCA_034211315.2 Aedes japonicus | reverse complement strand
TTGGCATCATCCCCGCTAGGACACAGACCGCGTCGCGTGATACCGTTCGGTATGCACTAACCACTCTTAGGCACATTAGCCTGTGTGTACTCTCTAGCTTACCCAGGTAGCACTTCATGCTCAAGGCGGTGATCCATGCCGGCCCGCCGTACCTGGGCATGGACAGGGCGACACTGGCCAGAGTTAACGCTTACCCTTGCACCGCCGAGCTATTCGACATCATGCGGGATAATGCCGGAGATAGCCATGGAGGCTTTCTTGCAAGCGTAATCGACGTGGCTGGTAGCGACTAGCTTATCGACGATCGCGACCCGCAAGATACCTGTAGAGATCTCCTCTCGATTCAATAGTGCAATTGCCTGCACTAATCGTAGCGTATTGCTCCGATTTTCAGTTGTTGACAACCGTGACCTCAGTCTTATGGTGAGCTAGCTCCAGTTTTTTGGAGCGCATCCATCTCTCCACAATGCCGATGGAGTGTGAGGCCGTCAGCTCCACCTCCTCGATGGATTCACCACATATTTCCAGGGTGATGTCGTCCGCGAACCCGACTATCTTCACCCTGCTCGGGAACTCGAGACGTAACACTTCGTCGTACATCGTGTTCCATAGCACCGGACCCAGGATCGAACCTTGTGGGACGCCTGCGGTGATATGTACACGTTTCTGACCCTCCTCCGTGTTGTACACCAGTACGCGATTCTGGAAGTAGTTTCACAGAATCTTGTACAGGTACCCAGGAACCTGTAGGCGCTGGAGCGAGTCGGCAATAGCCACCCAACTGGCGCTGTTGAAGGCGTTTCTCACGTCAAGGGTGACCACTGCACAGTAGCGTACCCTCGCCTCTTGCGCTGGATTGCCACCTCAGCCGTCTTGGTGACGGACAGGATGTCATCCACCGTCGACTTCCCTTTGCGGAAGCCAAACTGATTGTCCGACAGACCACCTGTACCCTCCGTGTACGTTGTCAGTCTGTTGAGGATTACGCTCTCGAGCACCTTACCCGCTGTATCCAACAGACATATAGGTCTATATGCCGATGGATCTCCTGGTGGCTTCCCTGTCTCTGGCAGCAACACAAGGTTCTGAATTTTCCAGGCGTCCGGGAAGACGCCCTCGTCCAGACACTTTTGCATCACCACCCTGAACATTCCGGGATCCAGCAAGATAGCCGTCTTGATGGCCAGGTTCGGGATACCATCAGGTCCCGGCGCTTTGTTCACCTTTAGCGACTTTGCTATCGCAATGAGTTCGTCATTCGTCACCGTTGCCTCGTCGCTGGCCCCCGTTGTGCCGTTATCAATGCCCACGTGGTCGCGGGTGTTCGGCGGGGCCGTCCACCCTTCCGTCGCTATGACAGCGTTAAGGTCTGGGATACTGGAACGCTGGTCATGGGACAAATCTACGGCGGCGGGGGGCCATGGACTCGGGTCGTGGCTCGGAAAGAGTCCCCCAACGATCACCTGCAGCAGCTCTGATGAACGCTCGGTTGGAGCCGCCGATCCCCTGGTTTTGGCTATTACTACCCGATAGGCGTCACCCCACGGGTTCGCATTGGCCCTCTGACACAGACCCTCGAAGCAGGCTCGATTGCTGGCCTTTATCTCCCTCTTTACAGCGGCCTTCGCGGCGACAAGCACCTCTCTGCGCTCGATTCTATCGGCGTCTGACCGCGCTCTTTGCATCCTCCGTCTAGCGTGGAGACAAGTTCTTCGGAGGTCGGCGATCGACTCTGTCCACCAATACACCGGCGATCTTCCATTCCTCGGTTTGACTTCCTCGGCATGGTCGCATCGCACGCTCGTGTAGGTGCCATCACAAGTCGTTCGCCGCAAGGTTCCTGGGTTTCGCGTAAAATCCGTTCCTCTCAAGCGCCTCTTTAAAAGTCTCTACATCAAAGTAGGACGTCCTCCATCTGCGGGCGAATGGAGTGGATGCTACTCCTTCCGCACGCTGCCTTGTATTGTGGACGATACAATAACGAACCGCCAAGTGGTCGCTATGGGTGTAGCCATCATCCACCCTCCAATCATTGAGCAGCCCAGGACTGCTGAAGGTAACGTCGATTATCGATTCCGCTCCATTTCTGTGGTATGTACTCTTGGTACCCACGTTGGCTAGGTCCACGTTGAGCCTAGCCAAGGCCTCCAGAAGAATCTGGCCCCTGGGGTTGGTAAGGCGGCTCCGCCACCCGGTCGCCCAAGCGTTGAAGTCCCCTGCTATTACCAACGGGTATAAGCCAGTTAGCTCACTTGTCATACGGTCGAGCATGCTTGAAAACAGTTCAATCGACCATCTTGGCGGTGCGTAGCAGCTGCAGAAGAACACTCCATTCACTTTTACAACCGCGAAGCCTTCATTGGTGGAAGACACAACCTCCTGAACCGGGTACTTGCCCGTCGTCCATAATGCCGCCATATTGGACCTGTCCGTGACCCAATTGCCGTTGCCGTGTGTGTGTTGTGTGTGTGTGTGTGTGTGTGTGTGTGTGTGTGTGTGTGTGTGTGTGTGTGTGTGTGTGTGTGTGTGTGAGAGAGAGAGAGAGGTATTTTTTTCGAATTTCTGTTTTTTACAACATATCAGCACTTTTACCATAAAACCAGCATAACATTGAGCCCTTATTTTTTTCGTTTTGCCTTTTGGCTTTAAGCCAAATATATAATATTTCGACGTTATTATGGTATAAATCATATGTTTAGCACATTTAAAAAAAAATTATATATGTATTCTGTTTCATTTGATGCCAAATATTTGAAATTGGATCGCACTCTAACGCGTGTGATCCAATTTCAAATATTTGGCATCCATTCAAACTCCATTTTAAGTTCATGTGTTTTCGTTCATTCATTAAAAAATCAACTTTTATCCATACCTCGAAAACTGTTCTACTCTAATTTTTGTGATGGAGTTTTTGAATTCTGCATAAAATTTCACATTAGAAATGATGATCAGCTTTCGGAGTTCATAAATGCTGTAAACTAGTGTTATGAACGATCCATCATAACACTAGTTTACACGGATGGTGAGGACGCAAATCTATTCTGCAAAAATGCATTGAAGTTGGTCCAGCAACAAGCGAAACCGACGTCGGTTGGTATTTTTTTTAATAAAGCAATTTTTCTTCACCAAATTCCTCCCCCATTCCGCCGGTGGCTGTGTCATTCAAACTCAGTATCTTCCGGATCTAACGCCCAAAAAAAGAAACTGCCCCATTCTTCTATTTTTAGCCACTTCCTACGCCTTAGCAGAAGATAACAGCGGTTGACTTATATTGTGGAAAGTATCTACGCCTATGACAGGAAGCCGAAGTTATTCGCATGTAAAATATTATTTACATTTTCGGAGGCTTTGTCTGACATATTGGTCGCATATCTGGGATCCTGACAACAGAACACCGAGTGCTCGTATCCCGTTTTATGCGTGTCGTGGAAATTCACTGTGACATTGGTGGAGCCTATTTTCATGTCATCATGTTTATTGAATATTTCGGTGCTTCTTGGAAGACATACTTTTTTTTTCTCTCCGCAAAAATGCACTCCCATATATGTGGAAATCCTGTGTCAAGGAGCTGGGCAAATTATACAATAAAGTGCGGTTCATTGTAGCAACTTAGCTTCCATGTTGCCTATTTGTTACAATCAAGAATGAAACAACGACGGAATTGTCCCAGGCAAGGCAGGAACAGAAATAGAACGGCTTCCAAGAAAGCTTACAATGCAAAAGGGAGGTTCGCAAGCAAAATAGAAGCATTCCAAGCGATTGCCTTCGACATGCTTTTGTTGTGCACACTCACACAGAATCCTGTTTCGGAGAACATCTTGTTCCTGGTGATGTTTTGTTGTTGTTGTTGTTGTTGTTGTTGTTGTTGTTGTTGTTGGTTTGCATTAAAATGTACCGAGCAGTCGTGTTGTTTTGCGTAACTGGGTTTACGACTGTGAAAATTGAATTTTGTTTTGTTGCAAAAAATTACGCCCGGACCGAGACAAACATTTCACCTTTTTGATATTCAGTTTGAGGGAAGTCGAGCGGAAGGGTGGGAACCGTTTTGTTCGGGCTTTTGACTTGATGATATTTTGTTTTGTTGCAGGGCTTGTACGATGTGGTTTTGTATGGGTAACATAACAATGCGGGTCCTAATAAAGCCCCGGCCCGGCTGAATAAGCAGTAGGCAGCAGAAAAATGTGGTTCCAAAATGAGACAAATAAAATATGAAACATGTTCTGCTCGAGATTGCCTGTAGGCCACATTTTGGTTCACTGTTAGAAGACAAGTACGGTATGTTGTTGTCATTGTGAAGAATAACGAGATATCCAGGAACAGAAAAATCCCAAGAAAATGAATAGATAGAACCAGGTTTCTTTCTAGGTTCTTGAGATTCCCTCTTTATTCTGAAATTACCTAAATGTCATGTTGATGTGAATTAATGTCCACCCACAGAAGAAAATAAAATTGCGTATCCTGTGTTATGATTTATCGTAAGAAGATGTCGATGTTGATAGAAGAGGAAGGGTGGCTTGATAAATGTCAACACAATTCCACAAACGTGTATGCCCAATGGCAAACATAGCAATGTTGTAATGAAACACACAACAGCTTACATTGGTACCAACTGCTGACGTTCACGTTAATCAAAACGGTCTTATCAACTGGAAAATTGTCTCAAACTTGATAATTTTTAAAACTTACTGTTAAAAGTGTTGCTTATTGGGGACTTCAACTCGGACTAGAAACAGCAAGTGAACACATTTTAAAAGCGGTTCTTCAGAGTTCGTCGCTGATGTATTGAATGAAAAATCAATAGAACTGGCACGTTTATGGTTGTTTTTCAGAACGAGTTTTTTTCTAGACCACCATAGACCAAGCAAAGGCCAAACTTCTATCAGAACATGCTTCTCACCCGCGAAATACACGTTTTGTGTTATAGTTACCAAGATAATTCTCATGTTTGGTTGAAATTTGTGTTTTATTTGTATGGAAGGGGATAGGGAAGGAGTCTCAAACCACCATACAATCATTGCCTTCAAAATATCAAAAAATGCAAAATATTTGCATGTGGGAGCAAAATTTAGTTCTATTTGATTAGTTTTCGAGGTATGCAGGCATTTGTGTTTCATTTTTTGAAGAGAAACTCCCTCCATCCCCGCCCTCTACAAGTTTGGGAGGGGGTTTGAACCAAATAGGAACAATTATTGCCTCAAAAACCTCCATATGCCAAATTTGATTCCATTTGCTCTATTTTTTCTCGAGTTATGCAACAAATTTTGATTCATTTGTAAGGGAGCCCCTCTTTTAGAAAGCGGAGGGGTCTCAAACCATCATGAACATATTTCTCTTCTTCAAAAACATCCACCTACCAAATTTGGTTACATTTGCTTTATTAGTTCTTGAGTTATGCAGAAATTTATGTTTCATTGGTTTGAGACCCTCCCTTTCAGAATGGGATGGGGTCTCAAACCATAGGAACATTTTCTACCTTCAAAATCCTACACAAATTTGTGTTCCAGGGGGGAGACAGACAGACAGACAGACAGACAGACAGACAGACAGACAGACAGACAGACAGACAGACAGACAGACAGACAGACAGACAGACAGACAGACAGACAGACAGACAGACAGACAGACAGACAGACAGACAGACAGACAGACAGACAGACAGACAGACAGACAGACAGACAGACAGACAGACAGACAGACAGACAGACAGACAGACAGACAGACAGACAGACAGACAGACAGACAGACAGACAGACAGACAGACAGACAGACAGACAGACAGACAGACAGACAGACAGACAGACAGACAGACAGACAGACAGACAGACAGACAGACAGACAGACAGACAGACAGACAGACAGACAGACAGACAGACAGACAGACAGACAGACAGACAGACAGACAGACAGACAGACAGACAGACAGACAGACAGACAGACAGACAGACAGACAGACAGACAGACAGACAGACAGACAGACAGACAGACAGACAGACAGACAGACAGACAGACAGACAGACAGACAGACAGACAGACAGACAGACAGACAGACAGACAGACAGACAGACAGACAGACAGACAGACAGACAGACAGACAGACAGACAGACAGACAGACAGACAGACAGACAGACAGACAGACAGACAGACAGACAGACAGACAGACAGACAGACAGACAGACAGACAGACAGACAGACAGACAGACAGACAGACAGACAGACAGACAGACAGACAGACAGACAGACAGACAGACAGACAGACAGACAGACAGACAGACAGACAGACAGACAGACAGACAGACAGACAGACAGACAGACAGACAGACAGACAGACAGACAGACAGACAGACAGACAGACAGACAGACAGACAGACAGACAGACAGACAGACAGACAGACAGAACAGACAGACAGACAGACAGACAGACAGACAGACAGACAGACAGACAGACAGACAGACAGACAGACAGACAGACAGACAGACAGACAGACAGACAGACAGACAGACAGACAGACAGACAGACAGACAGACAGACAGACAGACAGACAGACAGACAGACAGACAGACAGACAGACAGACAGACAGACAGACAGACAGACAGACAGACAGACAGACAGACAGACAGACAGACAGACAGACAGACAGACAGACAGACAGACAGACAGACAGACAGACAGACAGACAGACAGACAGACAGACAGACAGACAGACAGACAGACAGACAGACAGACAGACAGACAGACAGACAGACAGACAGACAGACAGACAGACAGACAGACAGACAGACAGACAGACATTTTGGAGGTTCAGAGAAGGGTCGACGATTTGTATGTGCGCGTTAAGAGCAAAAAAAAATCTCCATAAGGAGCTGCAAGATATACGACGGACATCAAAGTTGCTGTGGGTGGAATCAGCCGAGGTGCTCAGGACGAGAGCAGAAACAGCTGAGAAAGCTGTTGTGAAAGCCGTGGAAATACCTACGACTGAAGCTCAGGAGACGCCAGAGAGTCATCGGAATTCGGTGAAAATATCTTGGGACTCGCCCGGAGAACAAGAAGACCCGAAAAAACAGAGGAAAGAGCAGGAAGGCGTTAGTAATCAGAGTGATGATGGAAGGGACATTGAATGGTGTGCCGTAGAAAGGCAGCAGGCGAAAAGAAAAAGAACGATGACAATAAGAAAAAGGAAGTAGTATGGGGGCACTCAGGCGGCGGCAATCCGATTATCATTAGACGATGCTAACATATTGGTGGCAATAAGTAAGATCAAAGTCGGATGGTTGGTGTGCCCGCTGAGACTGGTTCCCCGAGTCACTAAGCAAATGGAGAGATGCTGCAAATGCATGAGGTTTGGCCAGCGGTCAAGAAGCTGCAAGGGACCTGACAGGTCCGAGCTGTGCTGGAAATGTTGAAGAAACGGCCACCTTGCTAGGGACTGCACGATGCAACCCAGGTGCATGCTGTGCAACTGAAGGACGGAAACGACCATAGGACGGGAGGCTTAAAATGCCCGGCGTACAAAAAGGCGATAGAAGGCCAATAAGTATGGAGGTCACGCAAGTGAATATCAATCATTGCGACACTGTACAACAACTGTGATGGCAGTCCACGACAGAGACAAAGTGTGATCTTGTTGCAAGAATTGCGGAGTCGTTTCGAGTTCCTCTCGGTAAAAGTACGTGGGTGACAGCTAGAGTAGGGATGGCAGCAATACAAGTTACAGGAAGATTCCCTATCCAACAGGTGGTCGAGTGCTTATACGACGGCTTTGTGATTACCAAAGTCAATGGAGTACTCGTATGCAGCTGCTATGCGTCTCCTAGATGGACTGACGAAGAGTTCAATAGGATGTTGGACGCACTCACCGACACGCTGGTCGGACGAGAGCCGGTAGTCATCGCAGTAGATTTCAACGCCTGGTCCACGGAGTGGGGTAGTAAGCGGACTAATCTAAGGGGACACAGTCTACTTGAAGCTCTGGCGAAGCTGGATATGTGGCTGTGCAACGAAGGGGATGTCAGCACAATCCGCAAAGACGGCCGGGAATCCATCATCGATATTACGTTCTGCAGCCCGTCGTTTATGGAAGACATGAAGTGGTGAGTAAGCGAGCAATACTCCCACAGTGACCACCAGGCGATTCTCTACAGAATCGACCAGCGAGCTCCCACTGCAACGAGGAGAACTAGGACCTACGAGCGAAAGTGGAAGACAAAGGACTTCGACAAGAAGGTATTTATCGAGGCGTTTCGGACAAACAGCGGTGCAAACAGGAACTCAGGAACCAACGGCGCATAGCTTATTGGTGGAACGAGACTCTCAGTACCCTCCGCGGAGCATGCCTCCGAACAAAGAGAAGTGCCCAGAGAGCACGAACTGAAGCTGAGAGAGAAGAACGGAAAACCGTACATCGCGGAGCGCGCACCGCCGTTAGACGAGAGATCAAGCTGAGCAAGCCAAACTGCTTTAAACAGTTGTGCCAAGAAGATAATCGTTGACGGTCTTTTTCCGCATCACCACCTAACGTTGTGGCCACCTGCGCCATACGAAAATGCTGAAGATGCAACTACTCGGATCTCCAATGAAGAGCTACTATGAGTTGCGAAGTTGAAGAAAGCATTCAGTCCAGAGCACTTAAAACCGTGATATTGGCGTTTCCGGATACTCTCATGACGGCACTACAAAAATGCCTAGATGAAGGCTATTTCCCAGACCGATGGAGGATTCAGAAGCTGGTGAAACTAGGGACGCCACCAGGGGACCCAGCATCTTATAGACCCCTATGCCTGCTGTATACCCTCCGGAAGCTTCTGGAAAGGATCATCCTTAACAGGCTGTCACGGTGAGGGTGCCAGGGCTTGATTCTCGGCCCAATGCTGTGTGACGTGATGTACGATGGAGTATTAACGCTTAAGTTGCCTAATGAAATTGAGATCGTTGGATTTGCAGTTGAAGTCATCCTAACGATAACGGGCGAGACTCTGGAAGAGGTAGAGATGCTGACGGTGGAGGCGATGGACACAATTGAATCGTGGGTGACTCGAGCAAAACTGCCGCTGGCTCATCAGAAGACGGAGGTAGTGCTGGTTAGCAACCATAAAGCAGTTCAGCGGGTTGACATCAACGTCGAGGGACACACAATTCCGTCAAAGCGTGCTATAAAGTACCTGTGGGTGATGGTTGATGACCTCTTGAATTTCAACGCGCACGTCGACCATGTCTGCGAAAAGGCGGCGAAAGCGGTCAATGAGGTAGCGAGGATCATGCCGAACGTCGGTGGACCAAGAACCAGCTAGAGGCGACTTCTGGCGAGTGTGTCCACTTCAATTCTAAGGTATGGAGCCCCATCTTGGATCACGGCGTTGGAAACTGAGCGTAATAGTGGGAAGCTTAAAAGGGTGTTCCGACAAGGCCATGGCCATGCAAGTCGCGACCATTACAGAACAATTTCGTGGGAGGCAGTATGCGTTATCATTGACATGATGCCCATTGGTATCACCCTGGTCGAAGACGTCGAATGTTATCAGCGTAGGAATATCAGAAACATGAGGAGAATTGTCAGAACGGACTCGTTGGCTATGTGGCAGGAAGAGTGGAACAATGAGGTGAAAGTAACGTGGACCCACCGGCACATCTCAAATGTATAAGTTTGGGTAAATAGGAAGCATGGAGAAGTGAACTCCTATCTGACGTAGTTCCTCTCCAGACACGGTGGCTTCCGGAAGTATCTGCAGCCGACAATATTTTCGAAAAGATGTGCCACGAAGAAGACACATGGAACGCTGTCGATAGGGCAGTATTACGAGCTGCAGAGAAAATCGTGAAGTGACCAACGATCCAGCGTCACTGGCTAGAACCACTGAAAGACTGATCGGTTCTGGAGGGATTCCTGCTTCGAGGACTAGTTGACAGACAGACAGACATTAAGAAGAAGAAAAGCGAAGCGGACATAGTAAACGAACAGAAGTCGACGGAAAGAAACGGAAGAACAGCAGCACAAGAAGTCAAAGACGTAGAAAAACAGAAGAAAAGGAATTGAAGAAGATAAGCAAAAGCAGAAAAATGGAAGCAGAAAAAGAAGCGTAACGGAATCAACGGATGAAGGAAACCGGAGCGGATAGAGGAAAAAATAGAATACAGATGAAATTGAAGGAGGCACAACGGAAGAAGAAATGTACTGGAAAGAAGCCAAATTAAAAAAGTGAAATAGAAGAAGACAACATGAATGAGAGAAACGTAACCAACTGAATAAGAAAAGCGAAGCAGAAGAAGAAAAGCGAAGCAGAAGAAGAAAAGTGGAAGGAGAAAAATCAAAATTAAGGAAAAATAACAGAGACAAGAAATACAGAACAATCGCAAGAAGCGGGAAAATTTGGAGCAAACCAGCGAAGAAACAGAAGGATAAGTAGAAAATTAGATGAATAAGGGTTGAAAAGGGCGGGATGCATTAAAGTGGATTGATACATGTTGTGAATATTAGAATTGCGTAAGACACGAATGCACCCTTCTGGTGTAAAGTGTCATTAATAAAAATAATAATAATAATAATAATTTTTAAATACAGTATGCAAAAAAAGTTTATCCGCCCCCTCTACCAATTTACATTTTTTCCTCGCTGATGAAAATCAGTTTCATTTTATGAGTGTTCCTCCATGCTTTATTTATGTTTATTTATTACATTTCCATTGAAAATACGGCGGTGATATCTTTTCTTGAGATCTTATGTGATTATTTACGCAAATAAAGTTTGTCTACCCCCAAACTGATGGGGATGGTGTGGGGATCTATGGCTACATCCGGCGTTGGAGGAATTGAGTTCATTGATGGAATCATGACCAAGGACGTTTATTTGGACATTTTGAAGCGAAAACTGTCAGCGTCCGCTCAAAAGCAAAAGGTGGTGCAGATACCCGAGCAGGAGACAACAACATATGAATACCTAATTTTGAACTTGATAACTGGCCTTGGTATTAAAGAGCTCAGGTTAAGAGGTAAAATTCCTTAACAAAATACCTCAGAATTGAATGCAAAATATCTTTCGAATAACAAAAATTGTTATTTCGGATACCTGGAAATACCTGAGAGTTACTATTTTGGTATTGTCTTACCTCAATTTGGTATTCGCATAACATTGTGGGAACAATTTTATGGCATTATCCTCAGTTTTTTTACCTCTTAATCTGAGCTCCGAAGTACCAAGGCCAGTTATCAAGTTAGTCGGTCCTGCTCGGGTATACATTCCAACAAGACGTAAATCCCAAGCACACCTCAAAACTGCTTTAACAATGGTTCAAGGAAAAGTGTATCAAGGTTATTGAGCGGCCAGCACAGTCTTGCGACCTTAATTCGATCAAGCATCCTTGGTCAATTTTGAAAATTAAGCTTCAGGAGTAAACACCAACAAGCATCTAGCGATTGCGGAAGGTAATCTCATCTGAATGGGACAAAATCACTCCGAAAACAACTGGTTAGGTTGTTGAGTCCACGACCATGCCGAGCAGTTATTGAAGCCAAAAGTGGTCACAAGAAGCACTTTAACCAGTGAGCCAGAGAGATGGACATATATGTTTTGCGTTATTTTATTTTTTTGCGTTATTTTTAACATCATGTCTCAAACGCAAAAAATTTTTTTTTTTAAACTCGCATGAATTGGCTTTGCGATGAAACCGGGAGAGGCCCGGTAAGTCGGATTTTCAAACAATCGCAATACCCTCCATTGGTAAAAAGGGTAAAAATACCATATTACCAATACCTATCAAGTAATGATCTCAATCGATACCTTCTTTTCCACAGTAAAGCAACCTAACCTCAAGCTCTCATGAATCATTCTGCGATCGTCCGATTGCAGCCAGCAGCAGTAAACAGCTTCACAACTAAAAGTTGCACTTGCACAGAATACGAGAAGGAGAAACATTCACAGCAATCGTCATGCAAGAATCATTTCCCAATAGTATGATTCATCGAGATAATGTTCACATATGTAACAACTGTCACGTCACATCGGCAACCATTCTTCTTCGGCCGATCCAAGAACGAATCGAGTATGTGCAATGCATCTCTCTGTATAATAAATCAAATTTCGAAACATGTAATGAATCAAAAATGAAGTCACATCGGTACTTACCGATACGATCGGAGGGGAGGAGGGTTGGTTAGAGTGTATGCACTTATTGCGAGACAACACGCGTTGCAAAGAAATTGCACTGTGTAGCATTTTTATGTTTCCGTGCGCTATGAATTCTGGAACCATCAAAGACAAGCAGGCAGTAATATTATTATGACCTTGTGTTGACGTGATGGTGCATGAAAATATGCAGTTTTATTTATTTAAGACTGGTTGTGATTTTTTTTGCCATCGATCACGTATCGATGCACGACTGTCATTCGAATTATGTTTAACGACCTCTGACTAAAAAATAAACATGCTCAGAATACGAAATGGCAGTTGTTATTCCCATTATTTTTCAACACAAGATTGTTTCCAAACATCTCCTATTGTCGTATCACCAATTTAATGAACCTTAATTTCCTCTCGAAGTCATCTATCATGGAACATCCTATCCCAGAGCCAGGTGTGTCACCAAACCACATGGCAAACCATGTCAAGGTAGGAAGAAAGAAGGAAGAACAAAATTGTCCTCACCCCAGGATACTCGTAAATGCTGTAACTCTGCATCTTAAACGAAACAAATGAATGATAATGCCTAGACCAGACCAAGTCGTCGTTCGTCCCGTTTACTTCTTCTATTAGCCTAGTTTTACTGTTGGCATATGGATTCACTCAATCTCTCTCCTGTGGGCATTTGGCAATGTTGGCCTTTCCGATGAGCACCTTTCCAGTGTGTGTATGTGTGTGTGTCAAGCAACACTAAGAGTAGATACCATGTTGGATGTACAGGCTATGACAACACCGGCAGGCTAACTGACTGGATACATCAACACCAATAATGTTCCGTTGAAATTGAATTAACCTAAATATGTAACTAGCTTGAGTGGTGGTACACGACTCTTCGACAAGGAAAAGCCGATGTTCATTAGAAGGAGGACTAAAAGGGGATTGTAATGCTGTCTGCAATGAAAGGTAATTATGAGCCCGTTGAGAGTTTTGCTGAAATGTTCGTCAATGCAATGATGCTTTTTCACTAATTTGTGCTTTTTAATCAGCTTCAAATAAGGTTAGTTTTAGTTATTAGATTGATTGTTGTGCGCATTAATGTTAATGAAAAAAAAAAACAATCCAACCAAAGGTGATGTTCGTCAATAACGTCGAATAGACTACGGTATTAACCTATGGAAGAAACATAACAGCATAATATAACGAATCATAATGAAAATTCCTTGCCTTACATAACAAGTCTTGAAGAGATTTTTTTTAAGCGTTTGCAAGCATTTATGATGTTATAGTCGAGTTATTAGTACGAGACACTGAAGAAGTCTGCAAATTGTAGACGAAATACGCGTATCTATCAAGATAATATAGTAGTTAGGTATTCCAACATAGGTAGTTGGAATTTAATGGAAAATACTAATTTTTCTTCTAATTTCTAGTTACAGGTATTCCACTAAACAGCTCAAACCTTCTAGGATTACATCAGATTGATTAGTAAGTTGGAGGGAGAACGAGATAGGCTCTGCCCGCAAGCAGTTGGTTTTCTACGATCTGTCACAAGTTTTCTGTTCATGCGAGTTTTCAATTTCCATTATTAAAAGTATTGATAATAGTTATTTCAGAGTGTCATATTGGTGAATATTAAAGAAATGATAAAGGCTGGCGCTGGTATATTGAACAAGAAGTGGTGTTTTGCCTAAGTATGAGGTCGACGAAGGTGAGATTTGGTGATGTTCTTCAGATAATCTTTAACTTCTACGAGAAAAACGGATCTTTTTCACGTGTTCTGTATTTTCCCCTAAACAAAGTGAACTAGTTTCCAATTATGTGGCAATGAGAAGTTATCCGCTCTGCACGATGCTTCGATACTAAGATGTCAGCTGATTCAGATGTGCACGACGAGCCAAAATCCGGGTAAGAACGTTTCCAGTTATCACTTTGTGTTTTATTTTAATTTTTACGAGGAATGTGTTTTGTAAGGCTACATTCTTTAAATTATCTTCAAGTTTATTTAACAGTATGATTTTGAACTTTGAATTCTAAATATTCTATTTGTCAATCTTGTTGGAAGATGGAGAAGGAGTCTAAGCCTTAAATCTTAAAAAAATAAAGTATGCCTGGAACATGAGGGTTCTGTTCCTTGGATCACCTTGGATATATAAAAAAAAGTGCCAAAATAGCATTAGCAGTTTTTTGTTTTGTACTTGGAAAAATATGGCACAGAGATGAATCTAAAGGGCGAACACGAAATTATTGCGACACATTCAACAGGGCTTAACTTTTTACCATTGGGTAAAAATCAACCAAATTTTGCACACTTTCTCATTGATGTGTATTGTTTACATGCTGTCAAACTCGAAGTCGTATTTTTCGATTCAACGAAAATGGAGGTGAACCAACGCGAGTCGAGAGAACAAATTCTTTCCAAACACCTGGAATTTGCTGACCTGTCGCACCGGCAGTTGGGAAAACTGTTAAACATTCACCATTCAACCGTCTCCAGAGTGTTGAAGCGGTTCCAGGAGTGGTTGACGTTGGACCACGGCAAAGGAGCTGGAAGAAAACCGGGACCGGAGAACAAAAAGACGGAGGGAAAGGTGAAGCGGATGATTAAAGCAAATCCCAACGTCTCAAGCCGTGATTTGGGCAAAAAGATCGGCATGTCGCAGAGCTACGTACAGAATGCAAAGAAGAGAGCTGGACTACATACAAACAAGGTACAGAGCTTCCCAAACCGCGATGAGCAGCAACAATCGACGGCTAAAACTCGGGCACGGAAGCTCTACGAGAAGATGCTGACAAAATATGGCTGCTGTGTGATGAACGACGAAACGTATATAAATGCCGATTTTAAGCAAATTCCAGGGTTGGAGTTTTTCACCGGCAAGAGCAAGTTCTATGTGGACGACAAATTTAAGAAGAAGAAAATGTCGAAGTTCGCCTCCAAATATCTCATTTGGCAGGCCATCTGCTCTTGCGGACTGAGGAGTGAGCCTTTCGTGACAAAGGGCACAGTAAATGGCGAGATCTACAAATCTGAGTGCTCCGAGAAGCGCCTTTTGCCGTTCTTGCAGCAGCACGACGAAGCTCCGCTATTTTGGCCAGATTTGGCATCATGCCACTATTCTAAAAGTGTCCTGGAGTGGTATGAGGCCAATTCTGTCCATTTTGTTCCAAAGGACATGAATCCGCCAAACTGTCCGGAGCTGCGCCCGGTGGAGCAGTACTGGGCAATGATGAAGCGGGAACTTCGGAAGAGCAAGAAGACAGTCAAAGACGAGAAGGACATGTAAAGAAAATGGAAAAAAAACTGAGAAACTGGTACCGGATGACACTGTAAAGACTTTGATGGAGGGCATCAAGCGAAAATGCGTTCAATTTTACACTCAAGGCTCCATCGATTAACTTTTCTTTTGATTTTTGAAGTAAATATATGTATAAAACTACCCTAAAATTTTGGTTTGATTCTAAACATTATAAGAAAATTGGCATGACATTTTTGGTGTTGCAATAATTTCGTGTTCGCCCTTTATTCTACACATTTGCTACATTTGGCTCTACTGAAAATATTCATGGCCACTTGAGGCCCCACTGGAATCTGTTCCGGATTCACAGGTCTGAGGACAAATCATCACTAAACGTTGAGAAATATCCTACTGGAGAAATTTCATGAATTCTGATACCCATGTTGCCAGGGTTTCGTTCTAAATATGTTCATGGCCACTTGAGGCCCCAAGGAAACCTGTTTCGGGATGACAGGTCCAAGGAAAAATCATCAGATGGCCACAAAACGTTGAGAAATATCCTACTGGAGAAATTTCATGAATTTTGATACACATATTTCCAGGGGGTTCTGATAAAAATATTCATGGCCACTCTAGGCCCCACGAGAACCTGTTACAGAATGGCCGTTGCAGGAACAAGTTGGTATATGGCTCACAATAGGATATAAATAGTTTCTAGGAATTATTTAAAACATTCTGACATACATTTCTGCAAATTCAATTGATGTTCCGATATTGTGTCTCCGTACCGGAACACAGCCCTGGTAACCTGGATTTACGGGAACCAAATGAATTCAAATAATCATTGCTGATAATGTTCCTAAAGCGAATGAGTTTTGGAATCTAACGGTGCCAAAAGAATTAAAATCGGTCTATACAATCCAGAGTTATAATCATTTGAATTCGGTGGGTACCCGGGTACCCTGTCGATCACTTCAGGGGTAAAAAAAATCGAGGTCCCGCCCTTCGGCCCCCCTTCCTTCTATACGAAATGTTTTTATGCAAGAAGTTGCCTTCCAACTATTTTCAAGCTGTCACTGAATTTCAGCTTCCTGGTTTCAAACAAACTATGAAAATTCGTAATGTAAAACATGAAAAGGTACCCGGGTACCCTGTCGATCACATAAGGGTTAATAAAAAGGAACAATAGTTGCAAAACTGACCCATCCTTTCCTGGTGAAGCTTTTAAATTATTATTTATCTATTGTTTATTTATATTTTTTACACTTTTTTTATATTTTAAACGCGTATAGACTGTTCCGAAAAATATAAATACACTTTCTTTCACAAATTTAAGTGACCATACTGTGAATGTTGATTATTTGATTCTCGAGCATAGTAAATAAGAATATTTTCTTTCCATCTTCATTTCAATTTGCTTGACTTTTCGTGGGCTAGGTGTTTTTCCAACTTTTCCCATAACACTACTCATAACCTTCTGCACAATGCTTTCGCCTACCATTTTCACCCCTTTTTGGCCAATTTTTCTTAAATTTTCAACACTATCCGATGGTTTCATGTGTTTTCTCAGCTTCACTTTCGTCAAAGCCCAGTAAGCTCCGATAGGGAGAAGCTCTGAGCGGTTTGGTGGATTCATCTTCTTTGGTACAAATTCGACATTGTCCCTTTTGTACCACTTTAGTGCATATTTCGAGTAATGGTAGGAAGCAAGATCAGACCACAAAATTGCAGGCTTGTTATGCTCCTTTATCTTTGGTGAGTTATAAAACTGTGGACTCGGCAGAGTTTTATAATCAATGATAACACAGTTTGTAGTACAGATTTTGAGCCCTTGGTTGCACATATTCAGCCTGTTTGATGCTTTGCTTAGGCTGTTTATGCATTAATCACCGAAGTACTTAGCTTTTTCACCGCATCTCAGACTGATGCTAAAGGATGACGCTTGAAATAGTCCTTTACCTTTCTATCGATTGTAGGGTCAGTGGGACCGGGTTTTCTATCCCGTCTCGGGGAACCTACGGAAGAACACTGTTGTTGGTACTTCCGTAATGCGGTTTGAACTGGTTCGACGCTCACACCTTCTTCCTTAGCCAGTTTTTTGACAATATAAGTGTAATTTGGATGTCAACAACATGACGCAGACAAAAGTTGAAAACTGCTCGCATTTTGAATTGACGGTTTATGATTGGTGTATTTATAATTATCGGAACAGTCTATAATTTGAAAATAACTATCATGAAATTGTGTTGCTTGTTATTCTTTCTTTATATTAACAAATCACTGTCACCATATAGACAAACGCATTTTTGACGTAAGGGTTACTTATTTTAAAAATATAAAACTAGCTTAGTTGGAAAAATAAAACTGTCTTAATTGGTCATTATAGACGAAATTACTGACAGAAAAAAAATTAAGTACAGACGGAATACGAAAAAAATTATCCATGTTACTCAATCAACGGAAACGGGTAGCAGGCGAAAGCCCGTTGAACACGGCGTCAAATCCAGTTAGAGGAGTGGAAAACTATTGAATAAACACTACTTTTCAAGTTAACACATCAAAAAACATCAGCTGCTTGTTACCGCGTATTAATATAATATAAAGTCTTGTTCCTTACGCCTTAGTAACCATGAACAGCTGAATTATTTCGGTAGATTTACTTGAACAAGAGTTTGACTTAAAGCTGCGCCATATCGCTTAAGCATTTAAGTTATATTTGGGATATATAAATGAAACGACGGAACATTGTTTTGCATTGTTTTATTTTCTTTTAATTGCTACCATAAGGTAACGAAAGCTTACGCATTTCAAAAACAATGAAATTACAAAAAATCACACCTTCAAAAAGCGAAGGATTACACATGTTGCCGAGAAAAAAAATCGCATTGCCAAACAAAAAGTGCACAGCCAGCTTGAGAAAATAAGCTTTTTTTCCTTTTCATAATTGTTTCGGATTATGCTGCTGTTGCGAAAAAAAACGTGCTGCATTCCCCAGGGACTTAACACACACGCGCTCACCATTCGTTGGTTATCTCGCATGGGAGAAAATTAAACCTCCCAGCCAGCCAGTTGAGCAGTAAGCAAGCGACCAGCAGCGATCGGTCGGTGGTCTGAATCCATCGTCCTTCCATCCCTATAGTCGTGCTCTAGCAGAAGGCTAAGTTCGAGAATATGTATCGTTTGTAGGTACACGTTTCTTCAGTAACAATGAGCTGCTTGAACTTGAACCAAACCAAACATTAATATGTATGTGGTCGAAATTGTGAAGAATTATTTATGAAATTATTGTTGCCAATGCTCTGCAGTCGATCCTCCGAACATCGAGCCGGGCTGACGGTGTTCTCGAATAAGTATGTTCAGCTAATGATCGAATGTGAAGAAAACCATAAAATCCACATTTCCGAAACAATATCATTCAACTCCCACACCGTTCGATACTTCCAAACGAGCATCTTTTCCCAATCGAGGGGTACCATTTTTTCAATGTCCCAAAGATTAAAGCTCAGCTCTCGATTGTGTAACATTTTCATTCTGTTGTTTTTATCCTTCGGCATTTTTTCTTTCATTTTCCCTTTCTTCACTCAGCCGCAATGCTCAGTTCACAGCCGGGAGGAAGGCAGGCGGATTAAAATTTTTGTTACGAAAAAAAGAAACACGCTGAATAAAGCTTATTTTCGATGAGAACAGAGTTTCGGGCAAACGAGAATGGCAGATACAATTATTCTTCACGGCCTTTGCCTTCTCCAAGCCCGCCGTTGTTGTTTGCTGGAATACCAATCCAACCCAACCCAACCCACCTTCCTTTCTACACTACATGCATCGATGCACACTGAAAACCGACGACGGCGACCGCTCGACTACTGCTGTGAGCTGGCGGCCAGAAATCCGTCACGTTTGAAGGAGACTGAGTGTAGCATTCTTAAAGTAAACATTGTAGAACCGAGCTCTAACGGTGAGATGCTGGTGAAAAGGGTATGATACGGGATGGCATGGGGTAGAAGTTTAAATTATCAGATGGTCCAAATCAAATATCCAGCGGCGATTTCTCATTTTTGTTATTACACATTGTTGTGAGATTATGTGCTGGCTGGAGGGAGGGCCGATTAAGGCAAAACGTTTTACAACTTAAGCACGGGCTTGAGCACATTTCTATGCATCGATAGCAAATTGGAGGGTTTGGGGATCAACTTCAAACGTGGACTCGCTCGTATTTTGACGTTTGGGATATTATGTTCATGATTCACGATTGGTTTCCAAGCCGCACGAATTATCACTGTGAAATATTTTCTCCAAGATCAAAACGACCAGTTTGTCTCGAAAAATTCTCACGTTTTTATTTTCGGAAAACTCCTACATAAGATCGGGAAAGGAACCTTCCTGGCAGTTTTTGAGCATAACATTTTCAAGGAAATCCAAATATTCTATGGAGGACAGGTCTTTGGATTTGTAAATCTGTCAAAATGGGTAATATTTCTGAGGGTTCATAGATCTATGCTTCCAGATTCACGGATGATAATACCACGAACCTTCTGCAGTGTAGGCATAAAATCTAAAAATGTAAATAACAGTATAAATAAATAGGCTGATGTCGTTGAGCAATACCCAGGTATTCATGGGTGCTCAAGTTACTAAGGACCAGATTTTCACGATTCGGCAGGTGCTAATCTTAAAACATAATATTTTCATCGATTTCAAATCAGCTTACGATACAATCGATTAAGATCAACTTTGGCAGATCATGCACGAATATGGATTTCCAGAAAAATTTACGCGGTTGGTCAAAGCAACGTTAGCGAGAATCAGTTCAGTTCAAGCTTCAATTGAACGAAGTTTGTGACGGCAATTGGTTTTTAAGCATTGCAGTTGTTCGAGGCATGCAGATCGGTAATTATGGTGTATTGTATCATTCTCCCAGTTCTAGTGACCAGCGTTATATAGAAATTTTAGAAAACTGGCTGGTGATTTTAATATCAATTATTGTGACATTAATAATTCGAAGCATTTGCAACGATTAGCAGATTTCTTTAATTTAAAACAATTGGTTAATGAATATACGCGTATTTCCAGACACAGTAAAACTTTGATTGACAATGTATACTGTAATTTGGATTCTGTTTGTGCTATTATAGGCTCAGACTTGAAAGTAACCGATCATGAAACCATTATTATTAACGTTGAAAATAATAGTAATGGTGACAGTGATTATGTGAAATTGAAATGTTGGAAAAAGTATTCGAAACAAGCTATTCCAAGACTTGTCGAAAGAAGTGTGGATTTTCAAAAAAAATACCGATTCTCTAGATCAGAAATCAGCTGATTTAACAGACGTCTTAAAAACATGTACCAATAAACTAGTCGAAAATAAATTTGTTTTAGTAAGGAGCTCGAACAGCTGGTACAATTTGGATCTTTTGCGTCTTAAACGTAAAAGAGGCAAGCTGTACAAGAAATGGCGTAGAACTAATAGAAATATCTTTTTGAATAGGTACAAAGTTGTGCGTAACAAATATTTGCAATGCGTTAGACAAACTCGTTGTGAATATATTCAGAGGAAAATTGATTTGCATCAAAACAACAGCAAAGAGTTATGGAAAATTTTGAAGTCTTTGTTAAAACCTAGTAATTGCAAACCACGATCCATAACCTTCAATGGCACATTAGAACAATCAGAGGACATCATTGCGTGTAGATTTAATGAATATTTCGTCGATAGTATTTTGTCAATCAATCAATCCATTGAGCTAGTGGATGAGCCAGACGAAATTAAACAGCCGATTAATATTAACTGTAGTTTTGAAAGTTTTCACCCAATAACGCTAGACGATCTAAAATCTATTTGCTTTTATTTGAACAAAACGGCTGGAGTGGATAACGTTAATGCAAGAGTAGTACAAGATTGCTTTAATGTCATCGGAAACAACCTGCTGGACCTAATTAATGAATCGCTGCAAACTGGGCACGTGCCACAAGTTTGGAAAGAATCTTTAGGGTATTGCCATTCAAAAAGTCGCTGGAACGATTAAAGCCGAAGAGTTTCGTCCTATTAACATGTTGCACACTTTAGAGAAAATTTTGAAACTTGTTGTAAAAGGCCAGCTGTTAACGTATTTAAATAGTAATAATTTGATTGCGCCAGAACAATCGGTATATCGCGAAGATCATTCTTGTGAAACAGCGTTAAATTTAGTTTTAGCAAAATGGAAAGAAAATGTAGAGCGTAAAGATACGATTGTTGCTGTTTTTTTTTAATCTGAAACGCGCTTTTGAAACGATTTCTCGGCCATTGTTGTTAAAATCAATCAAGCGCTTTGGATTTTCGGGTTCTGCTTACAAATGGTTCGAAAGCTATTTGTCTGACAGAACCCAACGGACGGCTTTTAATGATTCTGTGTCGAGCCCTGTGGAGAACAGCCTTGGCGTACCACAAGGGAGTGTATTAGGGCCCATTTTATTCATTCTATATATTAATGACATGCGACGAGTCTTACGATTTTGTGATATTAATCTCTTTGCTGATGATACCGTGTTGTTTAATGCAGCTAAAAGCCTCGAGGAGGCCGTTTCACATTTAAATGCAGATTTACGTTTTCTAGGTAGATGGTTAAAGTACAAACAGTTAAAATTGAACATAAGTAAAACTAAATTCATGGTAATTCTGTGGAATCGAGTTATTGAAGACGTCTCTGTTAAAATTGATGATGAGACAATTGATCGAGTTCGAGAGATTAAATATCTTGGCGTGATTATTGATGATAGATTTAAACTCGACTCTCACATTGACGATGTCATCAAGAAAATAGCCTCTGCCGATTGAAAAACGATTTAACTATTGCAAGTAAAATACAATTGTACAAATCTATCATTTCTCCCCACATTGAATTTTGCCCTTCCATTTTGTTTTTAGCTAATCAAACACAAATATCGAGATTACAGCGTATGTAAAATAAGATAATGCGTTTGATCTTGAGATGTAACAGGTTCCCTTCCTCCTCTTTTTTGTTAGATGCCCTACAGTGGTTATCGGTGAAGCAAAGAGTTGTGTATTTGACAATGGTGTTCATTTTTAAGGTAATAAACGGTTTGCTCGATATTTGTGTAATCGAATTGAAAGAGGAAGTGATATTCATAGATATAACACTAGAAACGCGGATGATGTTAGAACACCATATTTTTTGTACGGAGCTTCACAAAATTCGTTGTTTTTTAAAGGTATAAATGTTTTCAATTCGATGCCTATACACATCAAACGTGCAGCAAGACTAACAGATTTTAAAAGACAATGTATTTCAGACATCAAAGCTGCCTTTTGAACAGCTACTCTGATAACTTTTTACTCTTGACTAATTTTGTATCTTGACGAAGTTATTACAACGGATATTTTTGTATGGTTTATTGTTAAATGTTTTATATTTGTCATGGGGCACAAACAAACTATATTTTTCGCCTCGATGATGATGATAAATTTAAAGATTTTATTTTGTTATTGTAATTTAAAGTAGTAAAAATTTTTTGTGTAGTCTTCGAAAGTTTGAGCCTCGCGCGTGGTATACAGGTATAAAGGACTTCTTTTTGAATATACAAACAAATATTGGCTTTTGATCCTTGAGAAGATGCCATGAAGGAGTAGTGGGCTATTTGGCTGATTGTCGGGGAATTCCTCGTCAATTCTGTTGTGGTTGAAAGTAAAAGTTTGACTAGGGCCGGTCCAGGATTTTTTCGGTTTGGAAATTTTCTCGATTTCCCTCATTGGGGATATCCTTGGTCAGCCCAAAACTAAGGTGGCGGTTCTATTAGTGTTGGAAACTTATTGCCTCTGTAGCGGTCAGGATCGGATATTGGCTTGTCTTTTGATAATGTCCTTATACAGGATTCTGTGATTTGAATTGTAATAGGATTTTCTGATTGCTGGGATTACTTGCGAACATTTGTGGTTGACATCAATAGCTTTTCACAATTATATCGCTGTAAAGCAAATGAACAGTTTTGGAAGAAGTTTATATCTGTAGATTAAATCAGTTCGTTTTTTGTTTTGCATAACTGGTTGAATTGTTTTTAAATAAATTATTCAATAGATAAATCGTCTAGCTCAAACCTTTGTAGAAGTAAGTGGCGAGACCTTCAACATCATCATCATCAACGTTCATATCGGCGGTTATGACACAAAGGCAGCAGACGCATTCATGTACACTCAGTAGCAAAAATAAGCCGAGCAAAATTTTGCTTCCGAAAAACGCGTTGTTCAACCTTGTGTCACTTTGTCAATTATCAATATTTTTGGCTGTAAATTTCACAACACTATAACCAATGTATAGACCTTCCCTAGTAGCACACATGTTGCCATTAAGTTGAGAAAACATAAATATGCGTTTGTTAGTCATAATCAAGTTGCTGCAACTAATTATGATCGTGGTGTGCTACTTGGGTTATGTGACAAAAACTTCATGTTGATGAAGTTTATAAATTTGAAGTCATCATAACATATATGAAAAAGGACATTTTTGGACGTAGCCATTTAAAAAATCCGTATTTCTTTTTGGTTATAGTGTTGTGAAATTTCCAGCCAAAAATATTGATAATTGACAAAGTGACACAAGGTTGAACAACGCGTTTTTTGTAAGCAAAATTTTGCTCGGCTTTTTTTGCTACTGAGTGTACATGGGATCATTTGTGTCCGCTGATAACGACACCATCAGAGAGATAGAAAGATGTATAACCACCGGAATATATACAACGGAAATACAATGTTAGCCCCCTATCCCAAGTTAAGATTTACGGCGATGAAATCAAAATTGAAGTCGAATTCATGTATATTGTGTCATTGGTGACCATCGATATCGACACCTGAGGAGAAATACCAAAAAGAATAAAAGGGTGTACCGTGTTCAGTACAAATCGCTTGCCGAATTAAGAACTTTTTGATGAACTTCCACATTTTTGGTGTCCAGAGGTTCTCGGGAAACATCATTTCCTGGAATCTGGTTGAAGTTCGCTTCACATACGTCTCGTCATCCATTTCGCAGCACTGTGGTTTCGTTAATTTTTGGTTGTTCTGTCTTTCGGATGACCGAATTATGTTTTTCGTTACGGTTTGGGGTCTTCTGAAGCTCGAGTTTTGGTATTCTGCCCGAAAGTCTTGCTGACATGCAAAATCATAGCCACATTTCGAACTGAGGCGTTCGGTTTCCGTTTAAAGGCCCGAACCACGCATTTGTGATCGTTCTCGTTGACCTGTTGACTTTTTTTTTGGATATTTACATCCGATCAATAGTCAGACGTTCTTCAAACCCTTTTATGATAGCAGACACCGTGGAATTCACAACTTTTTTTCCGAAGGCACGATGCGACAGACTTAATTCTCAAAATACTCTGGCAAAACGTTTTTGCACACGCACTGTTCTTTCGTTACCATTTTGAATTTTTTTGCGCAGCTGATGAAATAAACTCTTAAAGTATAACCAATACAGATTAAACTATGTCGAAATATTGCAATTGATGTTACCAAACGAATCAAGAGTTAGAGCAATTTGAGTGTGTGTGGATTTTAAACGGTACGCTCTTTATGGCTCCAAATCGTGCCTACTTTTTACTTCAAGCAACGTTTCGATCTATCAGATCTTACCGCACTACAAAGTTGAACATCTACAGGTCGTCGAACTGAGAAAACGAATGAACGAAATACAATCGTTCGAATAGCATGGATTGGGCACATCGTAAGAATCACAGCCCGGTGAAAATTGTTGTCGAGAACGAACCGACTGGTACAAGAAGAAGAGTCAGGAACGCGACCTGCAGACCTTCTAAAGACTGTGAGGATTGATTTGTAAAATCGTCCAACTATGATCACACACTCGGAGGAGAGCTGAGAGTCACAACCTTCCCAGATCTTGCTCCAGTTCAAGCTGGTTTCAAGGCAAACACCATTTTGGCGGGATTGTTGTTCCGAAACTCTTCTTCAATGCAGAAACTTGATTGTGACTTAATTGAGTCACAAAGCAGTCACACCAATTGATTTGTTACAAGTGTGCTGCTAGGGTAACAACGTGTTCCACCTTTTGAATTCCTTCAGCCTAAGTGATTTTTATGAATTTATAGTTAGGGATTCATTATTTTCTAAAATACTCCGTTTTCAAATACATCGCCAGAGATGATCCAGAGCGCACTTCGTTTGCGAGTCCTCACCCTACATTGTCAACGTTTTATGCCCGTGAACAGATATCGGTTTTATGACCGTTTTGTGTCTTGGTACACATAGTTCGAGTACGAACTTCGTGCGGCGCTAGTCGCCGCTTAAGAGGGAAATAGAGGTCAGAAAACGAGCTTGCTTCGAGGGTTTGTGTTTGAAAACCAATACGTACTCATAGAGTGACGCCTATATAGTTGACAAAACCAAGGGAGTGGCGGCTCCTGCCGAGTAAGCACCAGAGGGGGACTCTTTCCGAACCACGAACCTGTCGTACTACTGCCGTAGATTTGACCCATGACCAGTATCTCAGTATTCCAGTTGAGGCGACGATGACGAACGATGAACTCATCGTGATAGGAAAGTCATTCAACACAAACAAACCGCCAGAAGCAAACGGTATACCGACTCTGGCCACCAAGACGGCTATTTTGATGGCACCTGAAATGTTCACGGTGCTAATGCAGAGATGTCTGGACGAGGAATTCTTGAAATGCCAGATTCTCGTACTGCTACCCAAAACAGGGAAGCCACCGGGAGACTCATCAGCGTATCGACCGATATGCCTATTGGACACGGTGGGTAAGGTGCTTGAGGGGGTAATCCTCTACAGACTGTCGATTTACACCGAGGGTACAGGCGTTATGTCAAGTAACCAGGTTGGCTTCCGTAAGAGCAAGTCAACTGTCGATGCCATATTGTCCCTCACCAAGATGGCAGAGATGACAATCCAACGTAAAAGGCGGGAAGACCGCTACTGTGCAGAGGTCACCGTGAAAAGCGTGTTCAATAGCGCCAGTTGCGAGACTATCGTCAACTCGCTCCAACGCCTCTATGTTCCTGGGTACCTGTATAGGATTCTGGGGAAAAAATAATTGAGAATCAGGTACTGGTGTACAACTCAGAGACAGGTCAGGAAAGTATCCAAGTTTCGCAAGGTTCAATGCTTGGTATGTTGCTCTGGATAGCGATGAATGACAATGTGTCGCGACTTACGTTCCCCAACGGGGAAAAGATTTTCATTTTTGGGGACAACATTACCCTAGAGTTCTATAGAGAGTATAAAGAAGAGGTGGGGTTATTGACCACGTACTTGATTGATATAGGAGAAGGATGGAGGTGCTCCAGAAAACTGGAATTAGCCCACGACAAAATGGAGATTACTGCGGTCAATAATAGAAAATCGCAACTATAATGGCAGTGCAGGCAGGATTTATCCGGATGTGTTGGTCGGAGACATGGTGAATTGAAGTCTTATTTGATTCAGATCCTGTCATACCATGGCTGCTTTAGACAGTACCTGCATAAGTATGGTCACACCGAGTCTTCCGCGTGACCCGGATGCGTGGATGCAGAGAAAACCTCAGAACAAGTGTTTTTCACATGTACTCGCTTTGACGGCACGAGGAATGGCATGGCGAGCGTGAGTGGTCGGAATACAACTCCGGACTACCTTATCAATAGAATGGCCGAGACATCTGGAACGTTGTAAGTTCAGCGGCCTCTCATATTGTCTTGTTAGGTCAAAAGTACCAGCTAACTTGTTGTTTCCCAATCTCAGCAATTCCACGAGTCAATTATAATAGTTTTGCCTATACAATGCTACTGGAAAACTAGGAAAATCTTAACTAACATTTGCCTTGATCATTTTGAAAAAAAGAGTGTCTGTTCACCAAGAGATGCGGCTCAAGCAACGTCTGCTCTGGCATCCAGTGGCTGAGTAAGAAACGCTGTATCGCGTCAGTTATATTTTAGGTGGCAGCCCCACAAACGCGATATAGACAGTGCAACCCCCGTAAGGTAGCATGTTGAAATCTTACTCTACCACGAAGAATGGAGAAAGAAGTTAATACTGTCGGCAACTACACGAAATAAGGCATACAATTGGAAACTCGGAATGTCAGGATCTCAAATGAACCTGTACGAGTGGACCTTTGGCTCGTGAACTGCAGGAGTGAGCGTGGCTGCTATTCAGAAGGTACGGTGGCCTAGATATGGAAAACTTGAATTGAGGGTAGTGGATACCGTCGCCAACACGGCGTTCAAGTATAACGTCTACCATAGCGGTAGCGATAAGGCAGAAGATGGAGTCGGATTCATAGAGATCGGACAGCAGATGAAGCTGCCTCGACGAAACCTAGTAAAGTGACCGAAACACGACGTGTAAGTTGTCATCAGGCACGCCAATGCCCAGATCTGAAGAGAAGATTTCTTTCGGCCGATCATCGGTACAGAGAGCCTTCACAATGTTACCAATGACAACGGCCTGAGAGTAGTGTCCTTCGCTGCTGCTAGAGGGCTAGCCTCCTGCAAGAGGTATTCGAAAGACCACTAGAGCCGAATTCATGGTTAAGTGGCAAAGGGAATGGAATAACTCCACCAAAGGTTGGTGGACCCACCGACTAATCCCGGAATTAACCGGGTGGGTCGGTAGGCGACACGGGGAGGTGAACTTCCACTTAACGCAGATATTTTCTGGCCACGGCTGTTTTAGACAATACCTGCATTAATATGGGCATGCACAGTCCTCCGCATGCAGCGAATGCGCGGGAGTTGAGGAAACTACGGAACATGTGTTCTTCGCATGTCCACGCTCCGACGGCGCGAGATCAGGCATGTTTGCCGTAAGCAGTCACGACACGACTCCGGACAATTTGGTCCCAAGGATGTGCCAGGACCAGGACGTTTGGGACGCGGTATGCGTAGCAGCCTCCCAGATCGTCCTCGATCTCCAACAAAAATGGCGAAACGACCAAAGGCAGGTCGCAGGGACCACCTAACTACTAAAGCCCTAAGTAGTTAGACATAGTGGGTGCTAAATAAGCACAAGAGCCCCTTCCCCGAAGTAATACCGAAAGGTGGTACCGGGGAGGGCCGGGGCTTAAGGCACGGGTGGGTTTTTAGTGGGTCGAGGAGTTGGCACCCTCATCCACACACCCTGGGGGGTTGCAGATTTTCCATCCCGTCAAAAAAAAAAAAAAAAAAAGAGGGCTAGCCATCAGCAGCACCTACTGTATACATAAGTGTACATTAGTATGATTGTGTGACAAGTACAATCATACACTATGTCCAGGAAGTCGAGAAAATTTTCCTAACAAAAAATTGCTAGACCAGACCGGAGATCGAACCCAGCCACCTCCAGCATGGAGTAGCTGTGTCTTTACTGACTGAGCTAAGGGCAGGCCCACTGTGCACACGAAGATATCCGAAAACCTGGATGCACCCGAATGACAAAACTTGCAATCAAATAGACCATGTTCTGTGGAAGGTCGACATTTCTCTAATGTCTTGCAGACTTGCAGAGGCCCAAATGTAGACTCGGATCGGTATCTCGTTGTTAGTCAGATTCGAGCGCGGTTGACAAACATGGCTAACACAAAAGCTTAGCGACCATTATTTTTCAATGTCCAATGGTTTTTAGCAGAAGGTGTGGCAGATGAATACCGCCAGAAGCTTGTTGAGCGGATAAGAGGAAACGACGTTGACAAAAACCTCAACAGTGTGTGAAGAAATTAATTCCCGAAGCGGTGAGCACAACTGCACGGGAAGTGATAGGTACTGCTCAAAGACGACCCAGAAACGGTTGGTTCGACGAGAAGTGCCAACAGGTGACAGGTGAAAAGAAAGTTGCCAGAAGCCAGATGTTGGTGTACCCGGCGGAACAGAGAGCGGTACAAGGAAGCTAGGGAAGCCGAGCAGTATAAAGAAGACTTCATTACTGAGGCGCAAACAAGTATAAAATAGAACGATATGCAGAAATTTTACAAAAATATCTATGATGCACGGAGAATAACAATCTCCCGCGATGTGCAACGACCAAGAAGGAAAGTTGCTGACAAACAAAACTATGGTAGTTGCGAAGTGGAGAGAGCACTTCGAGATTTTGCTGAACTCCCGGCCAAACTTTTTGAATACGGTAGTGAACAGCTGCACGAAATACTTCACCGTTCTCTGTTGAAGATAAGGGAAGAAGAACAACTACCTTCCAGCTGGCTGGAGGTTCTTATTTGCACAAAAGAGGCACAGACTACCGCCAACTACCGAAGAATAACATTCCTCAATTCGGCAACCAAAATAATATCACATATTCTGTTTAACAGATGAAGACTGCTGGAGGAATCCCTTGTCGGCGAATACTAGGCTGGTTTTCGAGAGGGTCAATCAACGACGGATCAAATTCCAGGAGAACAACTGGTAGACCCACCATATGTTTACTGATTCCAAGAAGGCGTATGACTCAGTGAAGAGAAACGAGTTATGGCAAATAATGACCAAAGATGGTTTCCCGACGAAACTAATTAGACTGATTCGTACTACACTGGATGAATCGAAATCAAGTATACGGGTTGCGGATGAGATTTTGAAATCTTCCGTTACTTAAGATGTTGTGAAGCGCTCTCGAATATGTTGTCTATCATTGCTCTCGAAGAAGCTGTTAGGAGTGCTTGCGTGAAAAGACTCAAGACAAGTCACACAAGCCACTCCTTGGTTTTGTGGACGACATCGGTATCATCGGAATTGACAATCGAGCAGTGAAAGTGGTATTGATGCCTTTTAGAAGAGATACAGTGAGAATTGGTCCCACAATTAATATCAGCAAGATGATCGCCGGTAGACAACGTGAGGCCAATAGTGATGTGGGTAGCGAAGTGGTGTTGGGTGGTATCCAATACGAAGTAGTGGATGAATTTGTGTATTTTGGTACTCTAGTGATGTGCATTAATGATGTTACCCACAAGGTAAAAGGCAATTTGAAGCTGCGAGTAGATCGTTTAACGGTCTCCGAAATCAACTGAAGTCCCGTAGTTTGCAGACAAACACGAATAAGACTTTGACTTCCTGGTGTTTGAACGTGAGGTGCTGTCAAAAATACGGCGTTTCATGAATCACGGGTTGCCGGACGAAAGAGAAGCGAAGATAATATTGAGTAGAGATTTAGGGAGAGGCCGTAGATTCCGTGGCAGACCACGAACACGATGGCTATTGCAGTTGAGGAGGACCTAAGGGCCCTTAACGTCCAGGGGGATTAGAGGTGATTGGTCCTGAACCGGATCCAGTGAAAGAGAATCAATTATTTGGCTTAGATTCAATAGCTGGAGTTATTGCCCACCAAATATCAAGTAAGAATGTACTTTAAAAAATAAACATTTTTTTAATCAAATTTATTACTAAACAATTCTCAAGGTCTATTTTGTCTCCTATTTACAGAATTAATCAGTGTCATAATGATGATAGTGCTCAACTGAAGAAGCATATAAATCACAAAAAAATAGGCCTATCTATCAAAGAACAAACATTTTCTAGTGTAATCTGATTTGCTCCCGTTCACTAGGCATACTTTGAATAAGTGTTTAAGTTTTTATAAGGCATTTTTTTAATAAATAATCAAAGTAAGTTTTCTTCCCACACCTTAGATTCACATAAGTTGGTGGGATATAGGGTATGTATCCTTTAACTCAGCCTAATATGCAACGATCGATTGCATCTTTTAAATTAAAAAGTACGTATCCAAAAGAAGAAAAATGTAATATACACCCTTTACAAATCGATATTTATCTTTAGTCATTTGCTCAATTTCATTTACTTTCAAAATAATGATGGCAGGCAAAAAAATGGATCAGGCATTTACATTCAACCTAATTATTTCTACACAGCAGTAACCAAATAATGCCTTCTAGACACAAGTACTCTGAATCCCACCTGTACCCAAAATAACCGTATAATAAAGCTATTATTACCCACTTACTTCCGTCTGCCATCCCTGGACCGTGGACCTGATTAATGTTAAACTTTGAAGAGAGTGATTACATTAACCATTATTTAGCGCTACTCATAACAAACGCACTGTAATGAACCGTTAAGCCACGGTCATCATTTTCAGAAGTGCTTTATCTTGCCCTTCAAACCCTTCTCGTTGTAATGAAGCACAACAACAAGAGAAAATTTTACCTTTGTCAAACATCCCCTCTCACTATTTTAATCTTATCCCCATCTTCAATGAGTGTGAAACTATCAAAGGGATCTATGGGGTGATGGGTAACATAAGATTTTATCTCTTGAAGCACCCATATTCTTCACTTCCGACCACACACATTCACTCCGTGGCACAGCAACGAATCAAAAGTGCGTTCGAGTCATAAGCAAATGAGACAAGATAAGATATGACCCTCAAGATCTTCACACGACCACCATGCACCACGGATTCCATCGTTTTCGTCGGACACCTTCGGTTAGGAGAGGGCATATTTTGTTTTTGTTTTCGTGGCTCACCGATGGTAATGATGAGCGCTATTCATGTACCGTAGAACCGGGTGGCTTTGATATTGACTGTGAGAAAATTGTGCAATTGGTAAACAAATAAAATTGATTTTTTGTTTTGTTTTGTCAAACATCTGATAATCTCCATTCTAAATATCTGGTTTATGGAGTGCATTGAAAAAAAGTTGTAAAAGTTTGGAGTGCCTCTTTCCTACTCACACACATAAAGAGGAATCGGTTAATGTTTACCTGCATTAGACATTTTAATTTTTCAAATTGAGACTTGTTTGTTTGTTTTGTGGCAATTATTATTCAGCAGGATCAAACACAAACAAATAACATGCATGTATATTGATAGTTGTTGTCCTAATAAACAAACATATATGTAAGATAACAAATCCTATAGAACGCAAAAATATAGCTTATACGTGCAAAAATGGAGGCCATGTATTTGAAAGTGCCATTGTTTCCATATACGAGTTGAGTTGACATCGTATGTGATTTAATCTGTAATAAAAAATTCGGTCTAAGAAGTATAATAATTTGTCGCATTGTCTAGTTTGTGACGCATTACGATGGATAAATGAAACATTGTATATTAGCCAAACATTCGCACTTTTCACTGTTTAACTAAAACATAATACCACAATGGCCACATCTGTAAGCGATTTTGACTGTATGCAGGAATATACCATATTATCTTAACACTGTTATACGACTTCTGATTGTTTGGGTATGTTATTCAAAGGCAACCATGCGGTCGTGCCTTGTGCACAACCCCTCTAATTATTATTTTTGTTAACCAAAACAAAATTACTTGAAACACAATGCATACCTCTACCGTTCTCATTTTATTCAATTTTTATTTCGAAACCATGCAACTTATTTTCGATACATTACCTAGACAACTGAAAATACCACCTGATTAGGATGACAAACCATCTCAACTTCACGGTACCCCGTGAAATGAGCAACTATTCCAGCAACGATTCCTGGTTTTACAGGAGCAATAAATATTCCTTTTAATACTTTCCTCACTTGAATTACCACATTCCCACATGCTGCGTGTGGTTGGCGCGTGAGATATTGAGTCACTCAGTAATTCATCCGTCTTGGTTGGTCGTGTGGTCCATCCGAAAACAAATTTAACATCAGACGATGACATCGAGAGAAACTAATCCGAATCACTTGTCAGCGTCGATCTGTCAGCTTTGAATAGGGGACTTGATGATTCGTTCGACTCGGCAAATGCGATAAATTGTGAACATGATACAGGAAGTATCAACAGCATCATTTCCAGTCAAAGACACAACATACTTATTAGAAAAAAAAAGCGGATTATGTAAAGAGACATGGTATTTAAGACATTCCATCTATTCTTGTGTCGGTTAGTCGAAGGATGATCTAAAAGAAAAGATGAATATTTCACGGGAAATGGGAATGAGAATTTGACAACATTAAAAGTACCTTTTGGATACCTCATTTGGGTTTTGTTATTCTGACATTGCAAATAAAACTGCGGTTAGCTCAGCTACAAAGCGACACCATGCTAGAGGTGGCTGGATTCGAGTCCCGGTCTGGTTAAGGAATTTTTCGTTAAGGAACATTTCACGACTCGCTGGCCATAGGATATGGTTGTTCATGCCACACAATTATACTAATGCAATTGATAACTGTGGAAATACATTTAAAATACTAAGTTGAGAGCAAGCAATGCGCGAATTGGGAAAACAATTCGAATGAAATGCTCAAGAATGAAAGAAACTTGATGATAAAATTATCCACATACCAACTAGCTTGAGCACTACCAAAGATAAGGTCTACAAATAAAACAAGAAAACTTTTTAATAAAATTAATTAAAAACAAAATTTTAACCACGAGTAGAAAAGCCTATTTTCATGCACATTCATGTGTTTGTTAAATTTCTGAAATTTATGATGTATTCATCATTTTCATTTATTTTCCTCTTGACTTCTAAACGTTTTGCAGTTTTGCTTGGTGTGTGACAATTTGGTGAATTGGCTGTTTTAGAATCGCATTTGACTTCATATACATTATTCCATTCTAAGACAGATCCTAGATAGCATCAAGAGCCTTCAAATTGTCGTTCACAAAAGAGTTAACCTTAAGAACCTGTTTGCTACGGTGTTATTTTGCTTTGCTGACCTGGAAACTGTCGAAAATCTTCGGGCTCATATGTTTTATCATCTATAATTAGTAAGAAAACTTTTTGTTTGGCGAAAACTATGTGAAAAACTCCTCAGTATACACTGATAGGCAAAATAAAGTGCCCACCTCATCGTTTTTTCAATTTCTCTCATTTACTTGGTTCAAATTAAAGTAAACACACTGTTGTTCTTATTATCTTATTTTTTAAATTATTTTTAAGTTTCACTTATGGAATACTGAAAAAAATGAGTTTTACTTAACGAAAAAAAATCAATTTTTGTTGAAAAAAAAAACAGTGACAAAATAAAGTGCCCACTTCATTAGGCTACAGAAAACATAAATTAAGGTAAAATAAAAGCATTTAAATAATTGATGTGTGCTCCTATGGCATTCAGGACTTCCTGCAGGCGCTTCGACATGCTCTCGACCAGGTTCTTTAGGTGCTGTGGATCTAGCTCTTCCCAGGCGCGCTCCAGGGCTTCAAAATAGTTATTTTTATTGGTAACACCAGTTTTGTCAACCCTGGCATCGAGAATCGCTCACAAACTCTCGATGGGATTAAGGTCCGGGCTTTGTGGAGGCCATTTCAGCGGTTTGATCCAACAAGACCGGAAGAAAGACTTGGTCTTCTTGGCAGTATGCTTCGGGTCGTTGTCCTGCTGGAATACGAACTTCTCTTCAAGGCCCGTCTGGATCAGCGAAACCTCCAGATTTTCTCGCAGGATGTTGATGTAAGAATCTGCCGTCATTATCTCGTCGATTTTCACAATGCTTCCCACTCTACCCCACGAAAAACACCCCCAGACCATCACATTTCCTCCTCCATGCTTCATCGTGCCTTGTATGAAGCTTTTCTCTCGATCTGAACCAAACATGAACCTGCCACTTTTGGTTAAACAGCTCGAATTTTGATTCGTCCGTCCAGAGAACCGTTTTCCAGAACTCTAGGGGCTTATCAGCATGCTCCTTAGCAAACTTAAGCCGTTTGGCTTTGTTTGCCTTGCTGATAAATGGGCGCTCCCGGGCAAGTTTGCTATTCAACCCCTGTGCTACGAGACGGCGACGAACATTTCGACCGGAAACTGATAACTGAAGGGTTTCCTGGATCTCGCGGACAGTTACCTTTGGGTTCTTCTTGACTCCGCGCATGATCTTGGTGTCCGTTCTCGCATCCGTTTTCCGCTTCCTGCCTCTGCCAGGGTGATCCACCACTGATCCAAACGTTTTTAGCTTCAGAAGATTTTTTCCAACCGCTGCCTTACTGATACTGTACTTCTTAGATACAGCCCGGTGCGATTCACCGTTTTGCACATCACGAACGACTAATTTTCGGATACACAAGGGAATTGCTTCCGAAAGCACTGCGTTCTCCATTTTTTTTAATTGAATCAAATGCGATCACGTATACAAATGCCCCAGGTTGAGCAGTTTGCCTCAAAACATGTCAAAATATCAAAACATAAACAATCGAGGAGTCTTCCAATGAAAACTTATCGAAAACATATCGATTTTTGAAATGGGCACTTTATTTTGTCACTGTTTTTTTTTTAACACAAATTGTTTTTTTTTTTTTTTAAGTAAAACTCATTTTTTTCAGTTTTTCATAAGTGAAACTTAAAAAGAATATAACTAATAAACTAAGAAAAAAAAACATTGTGTTTACTTTAATTTGAACCAAGTAAATGAGACAAATTGAAAAAACGAAGAGGTGGGCACTTTATCACTGTAGCTTCTACAGTTGAATTTAACTTATCATAACCATCGGGCATCATTTTCATTGCGTACTTCTGTCCGTATCACTTTTGGTAAAAAATATCTTGATTTTGAAACACTATTCCAAGCCACAACTTAAACTTACAGTTAGGGATGTTTTTCTACAATCATTACCATCTTCTGAAGCCTACTTTGTTCCGCTTGAAACCATCCGATTCACAGTTTGAAACAATTTTGACAAACTAAACACGTCACTGTGATGCAAGATCGTTTACCGACGACGTTCAATTCATTAGATCTTACAGGTGTTCGTCCAAACTACGTATTGGGATGGTTATACAGTCTACCTGTCACCGTAGGTAGTATGCAGTATAAAATCCGGTTTTGAAAGCTTCAAGTGCTTCAACTGTAATGAGATTGTATGACATTTAGATAAGTACATGAAACAAAGCAGCGTATTGTCTACCACTTACAATTCTGTGGGCTTCTGCACTCTGTTTAACCTATGACTGTGCTTCCACTGATTTTGAAGTGACCTGAGCGTATTAATTTATTATTTGACGTTATCAATACTAACTAATTTCTTACTTCTTCTTCTTTCAGGTTTATTCTGACGGTTCAACGGATTGGATGTAAGCTCGAGCAACGAACTGCAGAACTGCGAAATCAACCAGTTAACTACGCTATACAAAAGGAAATTCAAATTCTAAGCTTAATCTTCGATTCAACTCAATAAACTTTGTATTTGCTCTAGGATTTTTATTTATCACTCGTATAATTCACTCTATAAATTCAACAACGATGTCTACGCTTCAATCTCGAACTTTATAATGCTGACTGGCTCGCGGGCGTAACAGAAGAGTTGACAGACCGTTGACATTTGTCATTCTATACCGTCAACATCTGTCGCTTTGACGACTCACGGAACTCCCTTCAGAAATGCCGGTGAGCACGGTGGCCAGCTATACTGTACCTGTTGTAACACTACCATCTATAATATATGTGATTTGATAAGAACTCACCATCAGTGCAAGGATTACCTATGTCTGCAGGCCTATCCTCTGCAGGTTGCCCCGAGAGAAAAGCCTACGTGATGGTTTGTTGTAGCAGGATCAGTCGTTCTCAATGAGGGCCTTCGGAAGACTACGGCCACAAGGCCGTGTGTCTTCACATGACAAGTGACTGGCGACACCACGAACCCTTGTCCAGTCAACAAATCCTTCGACTGCCTAAGGATACCCCCCATTAGAAATTACCGCATTTTAAATATTCGCCTTTCAATGCTAGTATGTTTGATTACGCCACTTTCGATGTTAGTCCCAGAAGTACTGGAAATAAAAATATCGCTCTTTTCGCCTATTTATGACATAGTTTGGCCTTCAACTTTTCGCCGTTGTTTTGATTATTTTGCAAATCGCCCAGGATATTGTTTTGAAAATGAAAATAGTAGGTAAAAATCTTAGCTGTCGGAAATAAATTAACGCGGTTCGGATTAATATAATTTTCACAATGACCGCCGCTTGCGACCGTTCCGATAAGGCTATCAAACGTGGGGTGGAAGCCATTACTTGAATGAGTTTCGTGAACATGTAGTTCATCTGCGATGTGCAAATGTCGATAAGAATTTCGCCAATTCTATCTGACTTACCTAACCTGCTTTGGATTTGCGACGAATGCGTAAAGTTGATGAAGTTAACTTGCTTTCGAAATGGTATCACTTCCGCTGGAGACGCTGTTAATGAACTGACTAGAAACCAATCTGCAGCTAACGCTGAACTGGTAAAGGAGCTAGCCAAACATAGTGAGCAAATTTTCAGGTCTCAAATCGAAAAAGTTCAGCCACCTCATCACTTCCCGATAGAGGCGGATGCAGTGGAGAAGTTAGCGAGAGGCAGTCTGCAATGCGAAACAGTTAAGGCTGTGCCCTTGGTCAAACAGGGAGCTGATGTAAATTCTTTGAATTTTATTTCGTTCAAAGTTTGGGTCGATCCTAAATTTCGAACAGCATCTCTCGATCCGACTACATGGCCAAGCGGTATTTTGTTCCGAGAATTTGAAGACACTCGTGAATGCAAAACTATTGGATTCCCGAACCCAGTATCCCTTCAATTCGTGTCACATCAGAAGAAACTCTCCGCAAGCTTCAACCTCTATGGAAGCCACCGATTGCTGACTTCACGGCGAACAATTCTTTGCAGGGATACCGGGAGGCATCGTAGAAAGCATGATGGAGACCTCTTCTCATTTTGACGCTGCCACATACAGTCATTGTTCATCGGAGTTGACGCGGACCATCGGAGTCGACGCGGAGTCGAAACAAATGCAGGGGTTCTACAACCTGCTTACTCAATCAGGTGCTCATTTTTCACTGAACAAGTTCTTCCTGATTATCTTCCCGTTTGCAGTTTGGACGCTGTAGACACTGCCGGTGCATCCTCAATTCAGACTGCATCGCGTTCATACGAGTCATCCTTGCGTAATTTTCCAAGACAACCATTTCTGCTGCTATCCAACCCGGATAACAGCCCAAAAAAATCATTATGGAAGGCCTTGTCTCACCCAGCTCAGTGGCCGTTATCGAAAGCCTGTCACAGTCTTCTCGTTCGTGCCATCTGAGACGTCCTGGCCCTGAGTCTAGTATTGAGGACAGGGTTTTCCATAGTGGCTAGTGGCAAGTATTCTATCAGTAACGGGGTTTCCTGTCCTAACGTGTATCCTATCCCTATGCTCTCTGTGAAACTTGGCTCAACGCAAACACTTCCACGAGTCAACTGTTCGATGACTCATACTCCGTGTATCGTCAAGACCGGTCGCCTTCGAATAGTTATAAAAGCACCGGAGGAATCGTTCTGCTAGCTGTCCGCTCGAGTCTCCAATCTCGTGTGCTAGATCCTCCTGGCAGTTTATCGGTGGAGCAAGTATGGATAGCTATCACCACTATTAACGCAACGCTTTACCTATGTTTGATCGAAAAGCATCGTGACTTGCTCAATTGGATAGTCTCGCAATTAGGACCACGAGGCAACATCATCATCCTAGGCGATTACAACTTGAGCACAGTATCTGGGCAGCGTAGATCTTATGGTCATCTCTTCCCTATTACCTTCCGATTTTCAATCAACCCGGCATCAAAAAAATACGTGTTCAAATCGGTCCGAGCAAAATTTCTCGCAACCCGGTGCGTTCCATAAGAAAACTTGCAAAGGAAGCCAATATTTCGGAGAAATCCATGTGAAAAATCATAAAAGAAGACCTGCATGCATCTTTCAGAGCCAGAGTGAAACCCACTTGATTACGGACCGGGTCAAGGAACTACGAGTGACTCGTTCCAAAAGATTGCTTTCCTTGTTGAAGAAGGAAACAATGACAATCCTGTTCTCCGACGAAAAGCTTTTCAGCATCGATGCTGTGGCCAACAGCCCCACGGTTCGGTTCATTTCATCGCAGAAAATGGAAAACGTTCCGGAAAAAGTGAAATTCAAATTCCAAACCAAATATCCGACTGGTGTCATGATGTTTGGCTTGGTGGCGTCCAACGGTTTGAAAATTTCGCCTGTTTCGTCATGCTGGAGTTAAAATCAAAACCGAAGTGCATATCGGAATTTTAAAGAACCAAGTGCTTCCCTGGGTGAAAGCCAACTTCTCCAAGGACCAATACGTTGTCCTAGAGCAGGATAGAGCGCCGTGTCACACGTCCAATCGAACCCAACAATGAACTTGAACGATAACATGAAGTTTTGGCCAAAGGATTTGTGGCCCATAGCAGTCCAGATTTTAATCCGTTGGATTATTCGATTTGGGCATATGTTAAAGCACGAGCCTGCAGAACATCACACAGTAGTGTGAAAACCCTGAAGTCAACCATAACACGCACATGGCAGTCAATTTTGAAGACTACGCCCGAAAGGCATGCTCTGGCTTCCGGCGTCGGCTCGAGGATGTTATTAATAAACATGGAGAAAACATTTAATAAATGTGTTTAAAAGGACTTTATAAAGACAACTGCCCTTGAAAATTGAATTAGTTGACAAATGGGATTTGAGAGAAATAGAACAAATTTTCGCATTATTTTCTGCCGCACCCTGTACTGTTCATCAAAGCCCACTATACTTTTACCGGCAATTCGCATTCGGTAACAAGGAAGTTTAGCTGAACATTTCTCTTGTATTCTGTATTAACTGAATTTGAAAAAGAAAAAGAATTTGATTTAATTATAAAAACTTTGATCGACTCATACTGTTCCGGTTTTATTATGATGGAATTCGGATTTTGAGTAACTTGCATTTATCATCTTAACTTTTTTTGTTATGACGACAGAACTAGAAAAAAAACAAAGTAAATTGTAATCTATTGCTTGGATTGCAAATATGTTTGTAAAACTATTTTCTGTGTGAATAAAAACCAAGAATTCCTAACACAGAGTTTCAAAGCACTTGCAGTTTTACTGTTTCGTGGAAGGGGAAACAAATTGGAATCCGATAGATGTTTCCTTAATTTGCATTTATTTGTTGCGTGATTGGAAATAAATTTTCATGAAAACAAAGATTGAAATGTGTGTTTGCGAGAATCCATTTCACGAAAAATATCTGTACGGCAGACAACTTAAAAACAGTTGAATTGGTGAACTCGGGTTGAAATTGTAAAAAAGTTCAGAGTGAACCCATCTTCAAACAAATCCAACCCGCTATTATTATGTTGCTTTCCCGTTATGACAACCTTAGTCCTCTCCAGGATAGCAAGATGACTACATTGCAGCCAGTCTGTGCCCTTTGGCCAACAATTGCTTTGTTGATGCAATTATCTCCCATCCAGGTATATTTTAACTATCAGATTTTCATTAATCTCAACGCAACCAAACAATTCAAAAGTTATAAATTTTAAATCCTTTGACAATGACTATTTTGATTTTGGTTACACATTATTATGATAGAACGAGAGGTGAGAGTACAGAACCAGTTTCTAATGGAACGTTCATACTTTTGCCTCTCATCATGTCATTATAATGTTCACCATTAGGCAATTATCTCTTGAACACCGTTTTAGTATCCAATTTCACCCAATGTTCATTCGTGTATACACATATTAATTCATATTTTCACCATAGTTGTTATTTAAAATTATTATTAAAAAAATCATACATTCGTCCTTTTGAGAAACACTCCGATTTTTCAGGCTGTTTTCAACACCGCCAGTTCCTAGCCGCTACCAGACATGAAAAACTCGCATGCACTTATATCTGAAGAAACAGTTTCTTTACACAGGTTGCTTCTACACCTCACCGTCAACGACGATTTTTACGACACTTGCTTTGAATAACAAAAGGAAGCCGAATCTTGCTGCCTGTTTGTACAGTCTTTTTTTATTTGTGTATAATTTGTGCCGAACAATGGCTTGCCTCCTGCCTCGCCGGGGTTAAGAAAAACACACTCATGGGGGTCTCCTGCATGTTGCAACAGCTTAGAAACACTTGCGAAAAATAACCTAGGTTGCCAGAAACGTCGGAATGCACTCAGCCATCCAAAATGGACTGCACGAACGAATGATGACAACACTTAAGCCGCTCGTTAACTTATTGTCCGCTTCACTCCGTTCGGATTGCCGCGAGTGGGAAAGGACATCTATCAAACGAACGACGACCGGCAGTAAAAATATGAAAGTACCTACTGTTGAGCCTTTGACCATAGGCACCAGCATGTCCAACAGCAGCTTTGTTTCAGTGGAACAAAAAAAAAAGGATTTCTCTTCGAAGGAGGTCCTCGTAAACTATCCAACCAGATGGAGACGAAATCACTTTCTTCAAGTGGATCGTTTTACTCTCTGCTTTTAACCTACATTTCTTCGGTTGTTAGGCATTTGCTTTGACTGTGCAGTGGCCGACGATCGATCGACGAATCCTTTCATCTAGCTCTTTTCTATTCACATTTTATGACTCTTAATAGAACGGATAAAAAACGAGCCGATGTGACCACACCGAAGGCAACGAAAAGTATAAAATTCATTCCAACCGAACGAGAGCGGAGTTTTTGATGTTCTGTCGTCTTCAAACTCGTCGTATGATTAAGAATCTTAAGTTCAATTAAGTGTGAATGTATGGCAACAAAGTTTAATTTTATGTCAAACAGACCGCGCCACCTGGGTAAACGGAAACGGCAGGTGATTTTCGTTTAACGATCATCGTGGGAACGATGATCTTGAGGGGGCTTTGACTATTATTGCGGGTTCCTTCTGTCTTTTTTGTTCAAATGTTAAATGCATCAACTATGAAAACTTAAGAGCATGCTCCTCAGAACTGCTGGTGAAACACTTCAAAATCCTATGTCATCATCTGAGCAGAAAAACAACAAACAATCGCCATCGTTTTGTTTTAGCATTGCTGATTTGTAGCACGATTGAAATAAGAATGGACGCATTTCACGCCAAATCGTCTTCGTGGTTGGCAGCACCCTCTCAGAACCAAATAAAACTTTGTGGGTGTATAGATTTTATCTTTTCAAGCAACTTTCCATACTTTGTTTTTAAAAATGTATGTAGACTACCATTTGAAAAGGGATTAAGTTTTTTGATCGATTTTTTTAAATCAACATAGCTCAAAAAGGACAAGACATACAATAAAGTAACGGATAGGTTACTTTAAGAAAATTGTCTTTACTTTTATGAAATAATTGTTAAACCGATTCCTAAACGCTAAAAAAAATTAAAATTTAAAGTCAATTTGCGAAACATGACTATCTTAGAATTCGCCGATTTTTTTTCTTAATAAAGGCAATATAGTTGTCTAAAATTTCGCTATACATGACAAGATGAGCACTTTTAAGGAAAAAATCATCAAGGGATTCCACGCATATCGGGGGGTTTACTGTACTTTGCTGCTTTGTTTTTGCTGAGATATGCTGCCTTTCAACGGTCATAACTTTCGCTAGTGAAGTCGGATCGACACACTTTCTTATGCAAAATTGAGGAGTTTCATTAAAATGCTTCTTGAACATCATGAGTGGTTCTCAAAATATACCAAAATTTCAATTTTTAATGCCAATTTGTATAGACAAATGCAAATCGCATGAGGTCAAAGTACGATATTCGGTGGTTTTGGGACCCAACCTAGCGGAAACTGGAATAGAGCTCTGGGTCTCAAGACTTACTACAAATTTTGTCGATCAGTGTATTCTGTATTTGTCATTCATAAGTACTTTCAGCTTGTTTATTACAAGCAATGTTTTTTTGGTTCTTCGGACCTGTCGTATGGCTCGTTCCCATCCTTATACATACTGTGCGACGATTCAGTAGCCAGCAATACTAGCGTCGTATTCACAACAGTTGGTAGCAGATAATTGAAATCAAGTATCTGTTTATTGCTGCTAACTGGTCATTCTTATGTTGCCCATCACACGACTTTATGAACAATGGCTGCATTGCAATGGTTGTCGAGCCAAAGGCGACAGAGACATCAGCTACCTGGCCTACATTTGAAGTCTGTGATAGGAACAATACTGTGAATTTGATAAATTTATTCTGCAAAACGTGATAATAAGACATCACCTATAGGGTCCTCCCTTAGCTCAATCGGTAAAGCCGCAGCTACAAAGCAACACCATGCTGGAGGCGGCTGAGTTCGATTCCCGGTCAGATCACGGAATTTTTCGTTCCGGAAAATTTTTCGACTCCCTGGGGGTACATGCCACACAATCATACAAATGCAAAAATGGTATCTGGCATCGAAAGTTATTTTCAATAGTTGAAGGTTTAAAAGCAAACAATAAGTGTTCCCCAGTAAAGAAAATAGAGACGAAGTTCAACGTTAAAGAGAAGTATAGTAAACTACTGCATTATAGGTAAAGTTATAGATCATTGTAACCTGAAAATAATATGTACTTATTTTTCCCTTTTAACAGGGTGTGGCAGAAAATAATGCGAAAATGATCAAACTTGACTTTTGGGTTAATTCGTGTAGCTAGTGACTAGTTTCTGTCGAAAGTGTATTTGTTTATGTTTACTTTCAAGCTCACATTCTATTTGTTTAATTGCGAATTCGTCCAAACGTTCGCGAAGGAAGTGATCACCAGTTTGTTGCTCGCCCAGAAGAATCCAAAAGAGATTGCCAAGGTGGTAGGGCTCCATTTGGCAATAGTTTACCGCATAAAAAAGTCAGTGCAGGATGGTCCTAAGCAGCTCCATTTGGCAATAGGGTAGGGCTCCATTTGGCAATAGTTTACCGCGTAAAAAAGTCCCTGCAGGATGGTCATAAGCAGCGGAAGCCGGGAAGCGGACGTCCGCGCTTTGCACGCACGCCGAACGTCAAATCGGACAAAAATTGCTCGCAACCCGGTGCGTTCCATAAGAAAACTGGCAAAGGAAGCCAATATTCCGGAGAAATCCATGCGGAGAATCATCAAAGAAGACCTGCATGCATCTTCCAGAGCCAGAGTGAAACGCCATTTGATTATGGACCGGGTCAAGGAACTACGAGTGACTCGTTCCAAGAGATTGCTTTCCTTGTTGAAGAAGGAAAAAATGATAATCCTGTTCTCTGACGAAAATCTTTTCAGCATCGATGCAGTGGCCAACAGCCGCACGGACCGGAAAAAGTGAAATTCAAATTTCAAACCAAACATCCGGCTGGTGTCATGATGTTGGGCTTGGTGGCGTCCAACGGTTTGAAAATGCCGCCTTTTTTCATTGATGCTAGAGTTAAAATCAATACCAAAGTGTATATCGGTATTTTAAAGCACCAAGTGCTTCCCTGGGTAAAGGTCAACTTCTCCGAGGACCAATACGTTGCCCTACAGCAGGATACAGCAGGAGCGCCGTGTCACACGTCCAAACGAACCCAACAATGGTTGAACGATAACATGCAGTTTTGGCAGAAGGATGTGTGGCCCCCTAGTAGTCCAGATCTTAATCCGTTGGATTATTCGATTTGGGCATATGTTGAAGCACGACCCTGAAAAACATCACACCCTAGTGTGACAACCCTGAAGTCAACCATAACACGCACATGGCAGTCAATGTCGGAGGACTATGTCCGAAAGGCATGCCCTGGCTTGCGGAGTGCAGGAGGACACATTGAATAAATTTGTTAAAAGACTTTATAAAGATAACTGCACTCGAAAATATTGATATTATTGCTTGAATTAGTTGAAAATGGGATTTGAAAGAAAAAGTACAAATTTTCGCATAATTTTCTGCTGCACCCTGTACACTTCCATATCTTGATAATCAAAGCGGTTCATTACTCCAAACACTTCAATGACTCGCAACATTTAACTTTACGTACAGACCTTATAGATGGTCACTGTCCTAGCTGTTATCACTTCAAGCTGATAGTAAAACTTCAAGATGAGTCATATCTATTTTGTGACACGGATAAAGAAGACTCGGAACAATTAGTATGCCACTTCCCTGAAATTTCTAACAAACGATTTAAAAATCCTAGAGGGTTTGAGCTGTTTAGTGGAATACTTGTAACTATAAATTAGAAGAAAAATTAGTAATCTCCATTTAATTCCAACTACCTTTGCTTATCTTCGACAGATACGCGTATTTCGTCTACAATGTGCAGACTTCTTCAGTGTCTCGTACTAATAACTCGACTCGATTACTCGAAACGATTTAAGTACTTCAGCAAAGGGCTACTAGAACCCTCTGAGATTTGGAAAATAGACTCCAGTACGGTAGTGCACTTTATTCGGTGAGTTATACCGCCCTGGGACAATGCTCTAAGTCAAGCAGATTTTAATATCTTAAGCAAAAACTAAGAAGAGATGTCACAATAGATCTAAAAACTGATCGCAGTGATGAAGATACCTGTCATGGATTTAAAAAAAAAACTTGCTGTCTGTTTCCAGTATTTTTCATAGGTCCTCTAATTCCATTCCACACTCAGGGTTTCCTTGTAGGTTTTGGGTAATCGACAAACTGTTAGTTTTTGGCATTTTTAGCACTTTAGCCAGCTTGGAGTCAATATGCACAATATTGTTGTTTCCTCCAATTTATTTTTTAATATGGTATATTCTGGTAAGTTTTATAATTCTTTTTATGCGACATACTCCTTTAGATATGGTGTTTATCTCCTACATTCGATTCTCTCTTCCCAAAATATCGTGTTTTTACTCTTTTGGTTCGTTCTGCGTTTCCTGCTGGAGTTAAGGAGGGGCGCTTTATATTTAAGTTTTGGAATCTAACGGTGCCAAAGGAATAAAAATCGGTCAATAAAAGCCAGAGTAATAATCATTTGAACTTGGTTAAGAATTAAAAATTAAAAAAATAGTGCCCAAAACTCAAAAATGCAGGCATAATTTATGGATCATTCCTATATGTTTAAGTACACAAAGGTGATATACTATGGATCATATTCATAAGTTTTAAGATCATTATTTATCTTTGTACGGATCATTGTCATGGAACATTTTCAATAATGTATGGTCCATGTGTATATATTTTATTGCACAGAGGAGGATCAATATTGCAAGTTTAAGGAACACCATTGAGCCATATATGGATCATTTGAAACATGATGATGGCTAGTCCGTACAATTTTATCGATCATTCCATAGATATATAACGGTACATTTTAGACTTTTTATTGCTAAATTTTCATATAAATAATGGATCACATTCATTATCAAAAGTTATTAACAGAACGATTTTCATTTTTTATGGATTGTTTAATAGCTTTTATATGCAGAAGTGTGTTTGCCGTTGTACTCTATAGAAGTGTTAACAAGCCACTGTCAAAGATTTTCGATTCCAAACACTAGAGGCGTGCTAGCTGCGTACGTGACGCGTACCAATTTTCTTTAAGGCTGACGTTAAACATGCATTTGTTTTCAATCATTAATTTAATTGTTTGTTTGTTTTAGGTTTGATTTTTTCGGTAAAACTAAAATAACGACTTTTTAAATTGTAAGATATGTAATCATAGTGACAAAATCTAACATTTTAGAAAATATACTCCACTCTGTGGGAAATAAAATTAAATTCAGTATTCATTTTCGTATTTTCGTTTTGGAGTACCATGACGTAGCAGTTAAAGATTTCGTTTGTATTTTGTGATATTCATAAAAATTTGAACGAATGAACTCGGGTATATGCAGTTTTCTGGTTTGCAAACAGATATGATGTTATTAGTTGAGTTTGTAATTTTACGAGGGAGATGTTAAGGTAAGAATCCACTCTTTTTTTTTTGGTTTATATACGTTCAACGACAAACAAATAACTCCGATGCACAAAAAGTGACATGATTGTTAATTTAAGAAAATTTAGCTAAACTGTCAGTGAGATACTACGGTGGTGTATCCCTGTCTTAGTTTAATACATTACCACAGAGACACCAAACGGCATACTTCTAGCTTCTTTTTTTAAGTGCCGATTGCCTTCTTGAGTGCCGATTGCCATTAAACTTTTTGCTGACCATTTCGGTTAACAAGCTCAAATCAGAAAGATATGCATCACCGGGGCAAGAGCACAAAAACCGAATGAAATCGAGAGCAATAAAAATGGCGTTAATTTTATGGCTTGCTGCACACCTAATCGGAAGTTTCCGTTTCTGTCTTTGTCTATATGCCTCCTGTTCTAACCGAAAACTCTACTAGTGTGTACCAACCTACCTACATTCACTTCAGGTCAACCAACACGCAATGTGGGTACTTTTTGCTGTTTATCCATCAGTGGCCGCGCGCGTGAATCACTCAACCATTGTTCCTCTCAAGCAGCAGCAGAAATAAAAACCGCCATCAGCCCATCCGAGAAAAGAACCATCAACTTTTCAAACGTCTTGTGCCGACGACGGAATTGAGTGAGAAAATTCCATCGTTAGGTCGCAAGTGGCCATACTCACTTAATTCCGGGCTGACTTTTTATTTTCATTTTCGATTTTGGCGAGGGTCTCCACAACAGCTGCACACGGTCGGCCTCAAGTAGACGCAATCGGCCACTCCAAAAGCCATCCAAGCAAATCCGAATCCAGTACCCAGGAGAACCCCGAGAAAGAATGAAAAAAAACCTCCATTTCGCTCTCTAATTGATCGGGGTTGGTGTTGGTGGACTTTTAATATGAAGTAGTTTTTGAGTTTGGTTTTGGGAACTTTGCAGTACCTTAAGCTTAAACTACTCACAACAATAAGGGGCTGTGGCAGCCATTCTTTTCTGCTCGGTTGGATGATTCCGCTTTACAAACGATTGGTTGGTGGAGTTTGGCCTGCGTAGGATACGTTTAATTGTGTGGTCAGAAAAGCAGCTGATTGGCTGATAATTAGCCGGCCGCTGATCACGTGCATGCTAACAGAAGCGAATGTTGAAATGTTGCATTAATGGTAGGGTTTATTTTTGGGTTGATAATTTTCCAGCGGTATATTGAGAAGCATTGGACGAATACTATTCAAGAAAGCATTGAGCATACCAAAACTAAAAGAAGAGAAGGATCACTTTATTCCACTTACCTTTTTGTTTCTTTTCGAGAGATACGCGTAGGATGGAGCACAATTTCTATATCCGTACCAAACTACTTATTTTTTTGAATATCATTCATATAATAAATCACCATACATGATCCAAACATTGCTCTGTTAAAATACGAAACAGATTCGCTATTTACAATGGGTGCGCTCGACAGTGTTTTGTACTAATAACCGATACAATGATTCTGCTATTAGGAGATGCATAAGAAGCCTGTGAAAAACGAGTAAAGTGTGTATTCGTGGCAAACACTAAAATGTATACCAAAATTCGGGCTCTGATCAAATTCTTTTTAATTCTGAAGAAAATGAAGATCAACTGGTACGTTACGATTTTTTGACGTAGAACTACATTTTTGTTTTCTATACCGGGCTAAGATTTAAAAAAATCGAATTGCGATCGTGAAAAAAGAGGTCAGGTTTTCAGCGTTCATGTATGAGTCGTTTCTCTAGAACATGTTTGCGCCAATCGATCGGAAATATGTGTACGCATCGATTTCAATATATGACATTTTTTAATTCTATTCTATTGAAAAATTCATAAATGCTAATGTCTTAAGAAGTCATAACAAAAATTTGCCTGTATTGAAGGCTACAGTCAAAAATTAACAATTGCCTTGTTGTTGAACCTTTCGCTTTCGTTCATTCTAAGCACCATGTGGTAGGTTCACGAACTTGATAGCAGCAATAGAACGCGTTTGCTCTTGCATTGGAAAACCGCAGCAGCAGTAGTAATTCCGACGACGATTCAAACCAATGCACAGTGGGGAATCGCTGGTCATTAATCCAAAACACGAAATTCACGTTGACGTCTTTTTTATATTTTTCCTATAATAATACACTATTGAATTTTTTAAATCCAAATTCTTGAAGTGATTGGATTGAATTTGAGTTCTGTACGATTTTTTAAAGTATGTCACCTCTGTGTTTTTTGCGATTTTTTGAATAAATTTATAAAAATTATATAATTCACTAGAGCTCTACTATTGACTTGAATTAAGATGGTGTTAAAGAAAAAGTTCCTTGAAATAAAGTATAGAACATATCTATATCATTATTTTGTTTTTAATAGTACAAAATTTTAGTAAAATATGAATTTAAACGAAAAAAGTGTGATTTTTTTGTGAAAACCATGCTACAAAACTATGAAGCCTGGGTTCGCCCGGGTTGAGGTTAGTTGTAAATATTAGATTAAAATGTTAGCTTTCAAATGGACATAGCCTTATGTAGCGCAGACTTGCGCAGAGTATTGATAATTTTTAAAGAAAAGATAGGGGTTTTGGCCATTTGCACCTTTTAAGAATATTTGACAAGATTTTTCTCTTCTGTGAGCGCTTCAAGCATGTCATGTTCAATTGCTTCAAAAGTGATCAGATCAACAATAGCCTATTTTCAGTATGCACTCCTCTCCTAGCTTGTCAACAAACTGTGGTATTACCGAGAATGTTGTTTTTGTGTGAAGATTGGAGAAATTGTTGGCTATTCTTTGTCATACCCATATTCATCTCTGTTCCGTCTTACTAAGCAACTGAAAGAGCGTTCTGTTAGCATCAAATCTTTATTTTGTTATTTAGTATCTGGCTGTTACTGGCCATATTCTGAGTCAAACTTTATAATTGAAGTGCTTGTGGTACCCAAACTAATTGTGGATATGGACAGTGAAATTGCAAGTAAGTTGTTATGGTTATTTCCCCAGAATTGTCTGTCGTGGAATAATTATCTGAAATAAATATGATGGTCTGGCTTAACTATTTCTGATGAACTTTGCTTTTTATAATTTTAAAGGAAACGGATTAAAAAGAAAACATATATGAAGCGATGAAACTTCAAGGATCGCTAGAAAAGATGAAGGCAGCAGCAATTAATTGTTTTCCGTTGAATAAGGATAAGTAGTTCGATAGTTTTTGGAAATCATTTAATAAGAAATTTCAGTACTCGCAAAAGAAGCGTAACCGATTTGAGGCAGACCATTCGGAATGGCTGAAGTGAATGTAGCCGAATCGAAAGCGAAATTAATGCTTTAAAACGCTAAAAATTAAAAGCGACAGCAAAGTTATTGTTTCTTTTTCCCTATTTCTCACAATGGTCGACGGGAAGTTCTATAACAAACAAAAGTTCTGCACAACGCTGCTATATATGCAATGCTACGATTTCGAAATTTAATAAAATAGATACATGTAAATGTAAATGAAGAATATCTCAATTACGGGAACTCTTTGCTACGCGGTTGGATACGCTATTTCGAATGTATGATCCACATTGCGCATCGTCTACCCTTTAAACGCTGGAGGAAATCTGTGTTCGAAACACAGTTTGAGGAAGTCAAGAAGATAACTCAAGCTAACTTCAAGAGCAAAATGGGATTAATTGTCGACAGACCGATGACAAACCGAGATTAGTTCAGAAATCACAGGAGGGGATTTGGAATTAATTAAAAAGCTCCGGAACCTTCTTATTGCAATTCAATGTTCAGAGTAAATAGACCCAGAGAAATTTAAAACTTACTGTATCGACACCGCAAAGCATCACGTAGAGCTGTACTCTTGGTACCACATGCCGACTGCAATGCACAGAATCTTAATTCATGGTCATAGTATAATCCAAGCAGCAATATTGCCAATAGCAAGAATGACGGAGGAGGCTCAGGAAAAAAGTAATTAAGTTATTAAAAACACGAAAGAGCATTTCACACACAATAATGAGCGATAAAATTCAAATAAAAATATAATTACGAAGGAAAAAGAAGAATATTTAGTTGATGATGATAATGAAGAAGATGATGAATACGAAAGTAGAAGTGATGATAGGTATTGTTTTCAAATTTGATTGCATTTAATTTTTATTGATTTTTAAATTTATTCAGTAATTAAAATTGTTGTGTTGTCTTTTATAAATATAAATGTTGTCTCATGAAAAAATGGAAGAAAAAACAATATATGAAGAAAAGTTTTAAATTTTTATTTGTATTGTCGTATTATATAAAATGAAAAATACTAAATTCTTTGCACACTATAACAAAAGCACATGGTTTTAAAGAAGTTCTTTTATACACATAACTTTATTGTATGACCTTTTTGGAGCTACACATAATCATGAAATTGTTTAAAAATTACTAAAAAAAAAACTAAAAAATGACAAAATTATACAAATAGATAATAAGGAAGAAAACAATATTTTTTGGGTCCATTTAAATATTACATAACACCAGAGATGGTGTAAACAAGTCTAACATCACCGAACGCGTCATATTTTATGAAAAAAATGTGGGTTTATCAAAGCGCTTTTAAAAAGCCAAATTTTTGTGTTACGTAATATTTGAGCGCGTCCTAATGAAAAAGCAACCTCATTTTTGGATTCAGCGACCCAAAATTAGTTGAGAAACACGTGTTTTTATTGATTTGGAGACTTTTTTATGCCTGGCCAGCATTTGTATGGAGTCGCCCCACTGTGCAATGCACAGTGTGCTTAATCGAAGCTGTAATCGGACTTATTTAAAAGCTGCTGATTTTGATTCAAGAACTGAGGCATTTAGTAGGCGAAAATGCCAATGCATCGATTGATGCTACTTTCATCCTGTGCAGGGCATGGTAAGTCACTCATTTCATCCTATTTCACCCTACATCAGTGTGTTTTTCAAGTTTTATCTGTGTTTCTATAATCTCCGCTGCAAATCTTGCACGAAAATGAGCGTATCGTAGTGAAAATCTAAAAAAAACAAATGGGGCTCGTTTCCTGCTGTGCTTGGGTCGAACAATAGTTCATTTTGCTCCATTTCACCCTATATATGAGTTTATTTCAGGTTTTATCCCTAGAACTATAACTTTCCTAAAAAAAAATGCGCAAATTGCTTGAAAATCTGCGGAATCTAATGTTGCTAATTTCATGGTGCGTCGGAGTCGGTAAATGGTTAATTTTACCTACCCCATTTCGCCCTAACAATGAGTTTTTTTTTAAGTTTTACCACTATAATTGGTGTATGTGAGTGTTGTCAAAAACGCGTTTCAATTTGATCCTGTTTTTATCACAATGTATCGGGTGTAATTGCCTTTGAATATCCTCGTTTCGTGTGTTTTTTCATCGTAATCGTCGGTTATTAATACCTAATTGTGATAAACTGCTTCCCGTGTCGTTGTTTGCTGTGTTTTTGCTGTAAGAGAGTAGTGATAATTGTTCGCCAAGTGCAGAGATTCGTTGTGTCCATCTTCGTAAACAAACAATTCATCACACATAAGCAATTACCCCAGCCCTCCGCCATCTGTCCGTCAGCGTCATAAACTATTCACCCAAACCACAGAGAACAGACATCCAAGCTAGAGTGCCCTTCGTGTGTAAATTTCTGTAACTGTAATTTTAAAATTACAGCTCGTTGCTGTTAGTTTTGGTGAATCGTATGTTAATGGCGCCACTTGCCCGCTTCGCCTGTTAATAGTCTGTCAATTTTAGCTTCGTGAAACTA